>VYZQ01031074.1:18956-32705 GCA_013400655.1 Mystacornis crossleyi | reverse complement strand
GTGTGTGAGAGAAATATTCTTTTTTTTTTTTTTTTTTTTTTTTAACTGCAAAATGAATGAAACTTGGTGCAATGTAATCCTGAATCTAGAATCTTGACCCTCTTTTATGAGATCTGAGGCCTCCTTTCAGGTCTGGTTTTCTACTGACTTCTTTGACATGCTTCACTAGACCTAATAGCTCCCTATTACCAGTTACAATTTAGCATCTGAGCCAGGAGCTGGAGGAAAAAAGGAAAAAGGAGTGTAAATTATACGGAGATGCAGCGAACAAAGGTTTTATTTCTCCTGAGCACAACCCTTTGATAGGAAAACGGGGGAGACAAATGTGTTGCTAATTTAATTAAGTAGTATGAGATGGCAGGGTCCACAGATGCCATTTAGGACTGGATTAATCAAGAGCAGGTGATGAAAATGAATAGTCACACATAATGTTAGCATTTTTAACAATCCGACACAGTCTAATGGAATCAAGTGCTATTTAACAACAGGGCTCAGTTTTGCTTGCTAATCCAAATTTTTCTACACTTTCACTGTGCACATTCATGTGGATCAAGAACTCTGTTCCCTCTGATTCCCATTAATTTTCTGGGGCATTTTTAGTTATTTAACGTTTTGTACAACATGTTCATGTCCTCTTTTACTGCACACACAGAGAAACACTGTGAGGGCTGTGGAAGCATTACATTCTATGTGCTGAACAAGTGTAACATCTAGCAGGTAAACACTTTTTGACAGCTGAGACGTCATCCTTACAAGTATAAAACCTTTGTTTTCCTCCATGCATTCCTTTCGAAAAGTACTGAAAAGTACCAAAAACTTCTGGTTAGCTGTTTCCTTATAGAATCAAAGCTTGAAAATATTTTTGTTCAAAAATTTTGTGACCACCTGCAGCTATTTGACATAGCTCTTCCAGTGTGCCTTTATCTTTCCTGGCAGTAACTGAAGCATGGAACTCAGTAAAGTCTTCAGTCTACCCTCCAGTGAAGGCATTGCTAGATGGAGATTGAAACCTCTGTCAGACTGAAAGAAAATGTAACTGTATATAAAGTCATGCTTTCCTAATAAACAGTTTTCAGCTAGAATAAATTTGGTGCCTATAATTTCACTGCTTGAAAAGGATTAGAAGCTACTGCTGGAAATCAGATCTGTGCCCAGTTGTGGTCTTATATCTGTGAACAAAAGAAATAGATCAGCTTTACAAAGCAGTGGGCAAGCAGGTTGTTCCTCTCCTCCTTTGACAGTTTCTGACACAGAAGAGACTGTGTAGGAAACTGCTGTGGCATCTGTTTCTCATCCACTTGAGCAGAGAGGGCATAAAGGCTCTGCCACCTATGCTAGGGCTCTGAAAGCTTTATAACCTATTACTTCTTTATGTGGTGTCATAAAAGTAAACCAAATCCTGTCCAACATGAGACTGACAGAGCATTCCTAGTTTTTGAAATCTGAGCTCTCTTTACCCTCTTAATGGATGGATTTATCACACTTCAGAATGCAATTTCGTATTAGTTGTTATCAGGTCTGGGGGTAGCTTCTTTATTTCAGAGAGAGGGAACTGCTTCTCTAGGTGCTATTAATTTTGTTACATTTGCAGAGCCTTGCCAAGCTTGTTTTCTAAACCTTACGAAAATCATGTCTCAGTTGCCATCTTTCAATATAACTGTTCTTCAGTACCTGGAGACTCTTTAGAAGTGGTACCTCTGTGTGCCATAAAAAGATTTGTGATTACCTCTGAGTATAAAAAATGAGTACCTCTTGTGAGTACCTCTGAGTATAAAAAATCCAATACAAGAAATTAAAAGATAAATATGCATTTCTTTCCAGTGAGCATTCCCCACATGAACCACCTAGTTCTGCTTAATGGTCTCTGGCTCTCTGGTTTTTCAGGTGAACATTTTATTTTTCAAAATATGCCTGAGAGAGAAGAGTGTGTCACCAGGGAGAAAAAATAAAAATCACAGGAAAAGGATCCTAAAACACAAACAGCAAAACTCAAAAAACCTTTTGTGTTTATATGAATGTGATTGTAGGAAAAAACAAAAAACCACCAGGATTACAATAAATTTCATAGTTTTTTTGCCAGCTGTTTCTGGCAATAGCACTGTGAGACTTAAAACCTTGGTAGAAGGGTTATGAGGCCCTTAGTAGTAGCATATTGGGGTGGCCATGCCCAGCAGCTCTCTTTTCGCCTTATATGCTGGTAAACACACTACAGTCCTCAGCTGATTCAAACTCATTGCTTGGGATAATCTCCTAAACCACTATTGACCTCGGTGTCTGTTTATATCTTTTTGCCCCATAGTTACTCCTCTAGCATATTAAATTGGTGCAGCTGTACTTGCCAGAACCTGTCCACAATACCCTTAAACTTGTGTGGGTTCATAAAGCTGCTGTCACAGTTGAAGAAATTACCACATCTTCCTGCTCACTCTTGACCCCAGCTGAGACATCACAACTCACAGAGCAAGTACTGGGAGACTCACTTCAGTTCAGTGCCAGGACTTTTATTGAGCTAATCTCTCCTACTTTGCCCTGACCCAGACCTTGACTAGAGTCACTGATAAGGGGTGGCAATGTCTTAAACTGCTGTAGCTGCTTTGCATTTTATGACAATGATCTGAGATTAAATGATAATCTAATCCTTCTCAGAAGAGCAGGAATGAGAAGGACTCAAATGGACATGTGTGACCAACTGAAGGAAGAGTGTGCTTTCATTCTAGAAAACTTCATCTTGAGTTGGTAAAGTCAAGATTTGTGTAATTATTGAGGTGTGAGTGATGAAGGTGCAGGAATTGCTGTGTGCTTGTCCTTCGGGCTCATGTTGGAGTGGATAAAGAAGCTGCTTTGAATTGGAGGGAGAGGGTAGAGAAGGGATTATCAGAAGTATTTGATGTGTCTTTCTTTCTTGTTCTAATTAGGCTTTCAGAGCAACATCCATAAAGCTCATCCTTTTTATTTTTTTTTAAATTCTTATACTTTCTCAAGTATGTTCACTTTTACAGATGTGATCTTGTGCATTTCATCCCCCTTTGAAGGCAGGGTTATGTTCTGAGGTATACTTGGGTCTTTTAATTAAAAATTACAGGTAAAATATTTAGAATGCTCTTGAATTATGGAATATTTTTGTTTTGCAAATGGAAAAGTGTAACCAATAGTCTTATTGCATTTTGTATTAAAAGCAGTGTTATATGATAATAAAGGAAAAAGTTAAAAGAATTGCAGTCTGGATTTATGTGTATGTGTAGAAGTTTAATGCCTTTGGTTAATTTCGGTTGAAATATATATTCTAATAAGGTGTTAAAATTAGTTCTGAGAGTGCTCATCTGGCAACTATAAATATGTTATAGCAAAGGGTTATTAAGTCTCTCTAAAGCTTTTATCTCTTTACTTTTTTTTTCCCCTTATTTTTCTCTTTCTGAGCTGGATGGATGAAAATAAGGGTAGAATGTCCAGCCTCAGAAGATAGCAATTAATGAGTCAAGCTTTGCCTTCAGGCTGGTGACCAGTGGAGAACTGCCAGGCTCTCTGTGAGGGACTAAACTCTTTAACATCTTCATCAATGATGTGGAGGAGATGATGGATGCCAGTCTTACCAAGTGTTAGGTGACAACAAGTTGTGAGGACCACTCGCTGTGCTCAAGGACCAGAGGCCCATTCAGAGATACCCAGGCAAGCTGGAGGAGGGCCACAAAAAGGATCTTGTGAAATACAACAGGGACAAATATTAGGCTGTGTGCTGGGGAATAAAATGCCCCTTACAGCACTAGCTGAATGCAGGGTGCCTGAATGCAGGGGGACAGCTCTATGGACAGGTGCCTAGGGGGCCTGACGGACAGCAGGCTGGACAGGATCCATCATGCCCTGGCGGCACTGACAGTCCACACCATCACTGGCTGTTATCAACAGGGCAAGAGACAGTAGGTGGAGGGAAGAGCTTATGTCTCAAAACTCAGCACTCATTAGATGATGTCTAGAATGCTGTATAACTCTTTGGGCTTACACTGGAAATCAGCCTCAATAATACTGTCTATTAATGTCTGTAAATATTGTGAATACTGTTTAAGGATTATTATGACGTCTGTGGAAAGTGTAACAATGTCGTTCATCTGGCATTCTAAATATTTAATTTCTTGCCTTTGTAGTAAATTAGTTGTGCAGCTTTATCGCTGCAACCACATCGGCAAACTAACACAGACTCATGGTCCAAAGTTCTAAAGAGGTGAGAGTCATTCCTGGGGTGTGAGCAAGGTGGATTCATCAATTGTAATTCCAGGTGAATATTTAAAGAGTCAGATAGGACCACCGAAGAGACATTAAAAAGCAGTCAGTGTTTATTCCTGACCTCTTGAATGAATATTCCAAGATGAACTTGTATTGCAGTGAGAGGTAGTGGGGAAAGAACAGTGGAGTGACCAAAGCTTCCCACTCTCTTTTATGCACAAGGCACTGAGGAAAGCAACAGGGATCAAACAGAACACATGGAGTGAGTGACTGCTGATGTAGGGCAGGGTTAAGAAAGGAGACTGGCAATGTTGAAAACAACATGACAGACTCACAGTTTATCTTCAGCTGAAGTTATTTTCAGAAATAAGATCTATCTACTGGAATTGACTATAAGGTAATCATAAAAATTCAATCTATATAATCATCCATTCTCCAGAACATATTTACGTATCTATTTTTTGCTAAAACATCTTTTGTATATTTAATATCTTAGCTGTTGATTTCAGGAAATGGTATGTACTGAGTACTGGAATATTCTGACAATGATGCTTGATAATAAATAAAGCACTGCAGAGCTGCGTGTAGGAGACAAAGGCTACTGTAATACTCCACAATTCAGAACTTGTATTGATTAGGTCTACTATAGCTGTATTTCCTGAGTAGATATCTAGTCATAAATTTCACTAGTTTCTATTCCTTTTCTTCTGCCAAAGGAAAACACTCTCATACTACGGCCATCACAGTAGAAGACCTCCCATACAATAAATGGTTTGATCTTGCAGATGTTACAGAATAAAACTAATCAATAAAAAAACCATAAACAACCTTCCATCCCGAACAACTTTATTCTCCATTGTTAAGAAATCTTCTAATTCATATAGGTCTAACACTGTGCAAAAACTCCTGGCATTTCGTTGAGATGATTTTCTAAGCTATATGCTCTGCCTGTGTAATGGGGCCTTTGGCTTACCTGAAATATCCCTGAAAATATGCAGTAGAGACTTTAGTTTCCTCCTGAACAGCACATGGATAGAAAGAGAAACCAAGATTATTATTTTTTTTTGCCTTAGTATCTGTTGCCTGTTCTATTACCAGTTCTTTCTCTCTTTAGAGAGAATCTTTAGCATCTGCAGCTCCATGTCTGCTGACAGCCCAGTTTAGAGTTCAGAGAGCAATGTGGTTCCAATGGTTTCACCTGGAGATTATCAACCCAATGTGTGAGCAAGGAGACAACAGACACTCATGGGGCAGAGAAGAAAAATAGATTATGGGAATGAAGAACAAAGAGAATTAAGCTTAACTCCTCTATGTTCAGTACTCATGGTAATTTTGGGAAATCTAATGGGAATTACCTCTGGGGTGAGATGCTTCACCTTGACTTATTAAGGTGGAAGATATATTACAAATACCAAGCAGCTGAATACTCAGAGTGACAAACCTGGAATTTCTGGGAGGACCAGGTGTTGCCTTCTTACAAGACAGGACGTCAATACAGCTCAAAAGTTTCCACCACTGTTTGAAGAGCATAGTCATTAGATGTAGACACATTATTCCAGTTCCATTTCTCTAGCACAAAGGTAAAAATTTCATTTTTCTCCATACCTGCATACAAGAGTCAGACTCACTCTAGTGCACTAAGAGGCTGTTCTGCAGTGCCACCCCACCAACGTGCTCTGTATCATGTCAGGCTTTATCGATCTGTGTGGATATATGTTTCTAGATCAGTGGACATCTGCCACAATACTAACAGAGCACCCCTTAATTGCCAGTGATGAAAGGACGTACTTTCTCCCCTGCAGAGATCTTGAAGAGCAAACCTTGAAGTGATATCTGTGACTACTTCCAAGGAGCTGATGCTTTTCTCCTTTGCACAGCTATGGTAACAGCTGTTCTAGGTACAACTGCAACCACACACAAGTTGTTGTTGAGTTTATTGGTTGGTTTGTCGTTTGCTTTGCTTTTTTTGTTTGGTTTTTTTAAGCAGCAAATGAAATTTGATTTAAAGTGGAAACAGGGCACTTCCACGGATGTCCAAAAATTCTGTATGTGCTTAGGTAAAAATCTGTCTATGGCTCCATGGCACACCCTTTCTCTGGGTTAATTAAGAAGTCTATATAAATTTGCTTGAGGCCTGCTAGGAATAAGTAGAGCTGTAAAAAAATCTTAGTGAGGACTTTTGTCTCATAGCTTTAGCAATTGGGTAATTATGTAATTTTTGTGTTTCTTTATTTAACATGTGCTCTGCGGTCTCATTAATCAGCACAGCAATACTAAAATGGCTGTGATTTCCACCAGCGTGGTAAGACATGTTGGCTGCTACATTCAGAGGGATAAATTGGTTATTTTACAAAGTCTCAAAGGGTGAAGGCTTGGGGGTTTTATTTTAATGTTTGTCACATGATCTTGCTGCATGACATCGCAAATCTCCCATCTCTGCTTTGTTGGTCTATATGCATGAATAATTTTCCCAGTGCTTGTTTGTAGCTGAGCGGGAGAAAGAGAGAATTACCGCTGCACAATCTCTTGTTGTCGGTGATCAGCATTCCGATGGTCTGAGCTGGCTTACAACAGTGTAAAGACATCAGTGGCATGTGTTATAATATATTGAGCATTGTACTCCTGAAGAACGCACGAAAGAAAGAACATTGTTCTACTAGGGAGCAATTCATTGGGTTTTTCCCAGAGACTCTTGGGTCAAGTTTTTATAGGCCTATTTGATTTTCAAATTCTTTTTCCCCCTTTTTCCTCTCAGTGAGCCATAGTGTCCAAACTTGTCTACATTTACTTCCCATGTTTTGTGCATGGTAGATGTCCTTTAAAAAGAGTATCTCAAATAAGTCTTTATTCTTGTTTTGTTGGCTCTTATTCTGTGTTTTCATGAACTCTGGCCCTGGCCATGGCAACTGCAAGAAAAATGTTAACATTGATTGACAGGATTAAGAAAGCCTCCATGCCTATCCGCATTTCAAACACTTTGGGAACAATGGTGTTTGGTGTGATTGAATTAATGAGATATCGTGGACTGTCAAAAGAGCACACATACTTTACATAAACCTGATTATCTTTGCATGGCAGAAATGAAAAAAAGGAGGGAACAGAGGTTTGGCTTTCACTCATACCTCCAAAGGAGCCATCAAAGTGTGTGTGCCCTGGCTCAGAGAGTGATGTGCCCGCTCAACTGGCCTGCCCTCCCTTTCTCTCCACATACTGCCTGGCTCTGCTTAGCATACATCAGCCATGGGCTTTAACAAGTCTATTCAGGCGACTGGGCCCAAAACAACACTCTTTTCACAGCTCAGCACCTCTGTGCTGGTTTTTTTTTTCCCTATGGGTCTATTGTTTAACTTGAACTAAGCATACACTTCAACAATTAGACCCGAACTGGCTCCTACCACCCGAGCTTAACCCCAAAGAGTGACATCAGTCATGATACTACATACATTTTGAGAGGTGAGCCACAGCTGGTGCTCACTTTTAGCAACAGAATTACTGGAGAGAGAAGAAAGTTTCATGGGGAACTTATTCCCACTACAGTCTTTAAATGATATTTCTATCCTCTGGGAAATGTTCCAGCAGGCGTAATAGTTTGGTGAATAAATACAAGTTATTGAAGCAGCACTGCATTTTAGCATAAGCTATTTTTTTTTCAGGATTTTTTTTCGTCATGGATTAAGAGGCTCTGAAATGAAATGTAATCCAAAAGCTGAAAGGCTTCTACCTACCTGCATACCTGTCTGTCTATCTGTCTACTTACCTGTTTTATGACCTCTCTAATAATTTTACATGGTCCGTATTACTACAGATGAGCATTAGTTCCTCAAATACACACAGCACTGGCTTACTGAAAATCATAAATTTACTGGAAGTGGCATTTGTTTGATGGCATAGTCTATTACAGCCCTTTCAAACTTTTTCAAGCAAGTAGTAATTTTTTATTGAATTAACCTCCTTAATTAAAAAAAAAAAAACTAGCTGGTTTTTTCACTGTATTCATGGATCGTAAGAATTCTTTCTTTCCTAAAAATATTTTTCTCTCTTCTGTGTGCTAAATCCAAATGGAGATAATGTAAAAATGTAATTTATCCAAAGGAATCTGGTCAGCAAGGCAAGTCTTATATTAATTCTAGCTTGCGTGGAGTAAAGAGATACTGAGAAAACCTCAAAAAATTGTACATATAAGAATGTCCAGGATGTTTTTGCAGACATATGAAGAACGGATAGATTAAATGAAGTTTAAATAGAAAATCAAGCTTTGCTAGTTTACTTACAATGTCTCAAACCTCTAGTCCTCTGAAGATCCTACTATCACTGCATTACTTCTCACCAGGTAGGAATATGTAGCCTTATGTGAACATGAAATCCAGTATTAATATTTTTAAGGATCCTTTACTCACCTATATTATGCTTTCAGTCTTAATGAGTAAGCAAGATATAGTCTTTGCCTCTGTAACTTCAGTGGTTATGGTCCTGAGCTGAAAATGATGCGATTTGGTGGCCAGACACAGTAATTCTGCCTTTCCCTCTTTATGGACTTGCCTAAAACCTTGTAGCACTCCCACAAATTTTAGTGACTCTATGTTGTGATAAATGATTAATTTTCACTAAGGATTTTGAAAAATATTTTTAAGCATAAAGAAGTTTAAAAATCACCTGGTGGCATGTATTGAGCGTTGCTTTGTAAATCATTAAATAATTTATGGCAAAACTCATTTGAACACGTGTGCATATTTTCTGAGGCCATGGATTAGTGACAGGCCTATCATAACAGATTAATGCTTCAGATCAAAGAAAAGGCAGAGAGCACTGCACTGTGAAGTCACAAAACAAAACAAAATATTTCCCCCCAAAGCTTAGCCAGTAGATGTCTCTGTTTCACAAACCCTGCCATGGTGTCAGCTGCCACATCCTCCCACTTACATCTCCTGCACCCTTCTTATTGGGATAAATTCACTTTGACATAAAAATGGCAAGATGATGTGGGGATGGCAGTATTTTGTATCCTGTATAAAGTTGTCTGAATGGTCAAGACATTTGGACCTCATCTGTGCACACAATAAGCAGTAGAGATTGAGACAGCTAGTTAGTTGGAGACTCTCTAATAACTGACTTGGCATAGTCAGACTGCTTTGAAAGACATGGTCTTGGGGATACCATCATTTGCCCCTTTTTATCAACAGAGTACAGCCAGGATTTCCAGGATGTATATGACAAGTAGGGATGTTAGTATGGCTTTCCCTCAGGGCTCTACACAATCATCTGCTCCTTCTGAACTCTTCCTCCGCCTCTTTTTCCTCCTCCTCTATGACACAGAGTGAAGCAAGGGGAGCTCCAGCCCCCACTGGAGGAGAGTATCTTTCCTTTTCCAGTCTTAAGAACTTACGTCTCCCATAAGGAACACCTGTGCAAAAAGATACTGGACAGAGAGGTGTCCTGGAGAGAGGGAAGGGAAACTAAGTGTGATGGCATAACCCTGCAGTTTCTTCTGGCCCTTGAGCTACAGCCAAAGTGCAGTGGCTTCTGCAGAGCACCCTGCTCAGTGCAGCACAGAGCAGCTTCACCTTCCACAGAGTTCACTGGCATCCTTTTTCTCCCAGAAATGGCAGTACTGCCTATTTCTCCTGCTGAGAGTTCTGCCAATGAGTCAGAAAATATTTTCAAGTAGTCTGTTAAATTCAAAGGTCCAGTTGTATGTCTAAGAGATCAGCAACATAAGGGAGCTTGAAATGGCAAAACTGATTTCTGTTTTTGTGAACAAGGGTATTGTTGATTTTTATGTAGACTTCAAAAGGTCCTTCCTGCTCTCTTAAGAGTAAACATTCACTATACTGTGTTATTTACTTTAAACTTTGTGAAATAATATTGCTTGCTTTTCCTTCTCACTTCTAGAGAATTTGCAGTAAAATTATACTTTTCATTTATTAAAACTATTTTAAGTTGAAATATTAACACCTTTATCCTTGATAAAAACAAGAGGATGGTCTTTTCCTCATCAAATAAATAATTTCAGTTTGGGTGAAACCTGAGATTGGGGATTTGTAACTGATTTAAGCTAACCAAACTGCTGTCTGCCGTTAAAGTTGGTAATTCTTGTCTGCCACCTGCAGTGTCTCACCGTGCTTTTCTGCCACTCCTCTCGTGTCAGCATTAGCACTGGCATGTGTCGATGCCCATGGTAAGCTGGATTGCTGTCCCCGCCTGCTTCTCCCCCTGGCCAACCTCAGCACAAAAAGGATAACAGGAACACCTGTTATCCAAAAGAATCTTGGACAGAGGTGGGATTTTCATGTTTTATCTACGTGAGCCTAATGCAAGGGTGGAACCCCAGCCCAAGAAAGAAAGTCTGAATGTTGAAAAGGCACGTGTTTAAGGATGTGTAGCTAACAGCTGTAAGTTTTTCATTCCACCCAAACAGAAACCTTTTCATTTTTATCTGCCATCTTTTTCTAGCTTCTTTACTGAAGACACCATAATTTCTATTATGGGTTCATCAGTACAGATGGTGTTATTATCTATGCTTTTTTCAAAATATAGGTAAAATTTTAATAAAAACATGAATAGGAAAGCAAAATACACAGTTTCTACACTAGCCAAAAATTTTTATTCTTAATATACAAAAAAATTGTGCAGTAAAGTCCATAAGAAGCCTTGGCAAGTAGGTATGAAAGCAACTAACAGAAAAGTGCAGAAATTTTGTGAGAATTAATGAAGACGCCTTCATCCAAACTTGTTGTGTCTGACTTTCTTTCATCTTGATCCCACTTTGAACCTTGCACGGTAAGTTGATAGCTTTATCCTGATTCACTATCATGTGCATGCAGCCTTCCAGGAACCAGTAATGTACGAGCCTTTCAGCTGTTATCCCCGACTCAGGCCTCCTTCAGGTGTCACTCAGCCAAAGTGTAGCTTGCACATAACTCACTGTTGTGAGCAAGAGGATTTGTGTCGGTAGATAACTGTGCAAGTTTCTTCCACATGTATCATCCTTGCCAGCCTTGATATATGCCTGCCTCTTCTTTCAAGACCAGGAAACCTTTCTTTCTCTTATCCTAACACATATTTCTAACATATTTTCCCATGTGTGTGGTTAGTTAAGGCCTAACTGCAGGAAAGTGCTACACTTATGAAACGATTCTTGTCCTACTACTCTCAGGTAGGTGTCTCAGTATCCCCTATTAATACTTTGCGGTCTGAGCAGAGGCTACTGCCAGTGAGTTTGAACTGGGCCAGCAAGCAGCAGCAGATGCAGAGAAATGCTTTCAAGCGTATTAATTAAAACATAGTGGCTAACATATTACGAAGTATTCCTTATTTTCCTAATCCTGCCAGACACTTTAAGCCTCATCTCCCAGTAATATCCTGACCCAAGAGCAGTTCAGCAACAAAAATCCCAGTTACCCCAGGGCACTCACAATTTCATTAGGCTTTCTAGGAAAAAGCATAGAATGCACTTGGTCTTCCTGCCACTTCCCAATTTTTCTAATTCCTAAATCAGCTGGTACATAGTTAAGCATTATGGATGGACAGAATTTGCTAGATTTCAAATTTTTTTTGCAGCAGCATTATAAATTTTCCCTTATGTAGGCCTCAAGTCTTCTAATGTCAAAGATGTCAGATGATGGCTGAAAATTAAATTGCACATCATACTTATTTCCTTTAAACAATGAACTTATTCCAGGGGAAATTAATTTCCAGTTACATTCTTCTAAAGAATTTCCACATTTTCAATTTTTTGAGTAAATTTTGCAATAAATTTTAATTAAAAAAAATGATTTTGTGTAAAACCTTACCAGCTTCACAAAACTCTACGCTGAAAATAATTTTCTTTAATGACAATATATGTATAATATTTCACTAGATGTGCAGTATGTTGCTTGTTTTACATTATGACTTCCTGATCATATTTCCCACTGGCTTAAACGTAGGAATCTGAATTTTAAGTCTCACAACATTTAGAGATCAGGAATTTTCCTTGATAGTGATGGTTTTACTTTCTTTTTCAGCATTGTTTTGAGGGGTGCATTCTTTGCACGGCAGATTCAGTATCCTTGAGTAACCGGAAATCATTAATAAATATAATTATCACTAGCAGTGCTGAAACAGGGGAAGCTTTGAGGTTAGTACAATTCCCTGGCAGAACATGTTTGACTGGATGAAAAAGTTTACGGAGATTAACACCCACAGAGCTAGCCCACTGGTAGGTTGTTGCAGGTTAATGGAAATGTGTGGCAACAGGCAGCAACATTAGCAGGGTCTTTATCTTTAGGTCTCATAAATATTCTCCTTAACCTCTGCTAACACCCATGTTTCAGGCTTTTCTAGAAAGAATTAGGACAGATAGCTCCATGGTTATTGTCAGGATTAGGCACATTCAGCTGAGGGTTCCCCCCTCCTGGCTATCGGTTCAGAATTGCCTGGCTTATTGGACATTTATTTTGAGCCTGTATCAAACGTGATTTGTTGATTGCTGCCCTTGTCTCTTCACCAAAAGAAGGGAAATTACCAGCAAATTCTTCGGTAGTATGGAAGTGACCTCAGGACATTTTGTTTGAAATGTAGTGCTCTATTAAATAAAACTCTGAAATGCATAAATGAGGATTCACAACTTTCTGTACTTAAAAACCAGTTTGGTCATTAAGTTAAATTTAAAAAGAGTATGAGTTTCTAGTAATCATATACGAGTTTATATCTCTTTTCAAGTCTTTGTTAGTTTCTTTGTATGTTTAACCACAGAGACATTTTCTTTAGCAGATTGAAAAATGGAGCTGGGAAGGGGTTAAGGATCTTCGTTGACTGCAATTTCTCAATCAGCCTGGGAAAGCCTCAGGTCAACTTTGCTCATAAAACTCTGCACAAATATTTCTTTTTCTATCAGAGGAATTCTAATTCCACACACAGACCAGTGCCACTCAGATTATTACACATTATTAAAAATTAATTTTAAAAAACGGTTTGATCCCCGAAACTGTGAGAACTCAAGCTTTAAAAAAACTCACTCCCATAATAATAAAATAAATACCAAATAAAGTCCTCTTTCCTGCTGTTTTTATATTTCTGTTATCCCTCGATTTTGAAATCTTTCATTTTTTCCCCCTTGCACAGTACAAATGAAGGCAAAAGACCCTCCTTACGGAAAAGTAAATTACATGGAACTTAATAGGGATAAAAAGGCACTATGGAGATTAATAGGTTTCCACAGAACTTACTCTAAAACACATATAATAAAATAGAAACTTCAATATAAAAAGTGAAAAATCACTCCCTCCTGTGGTAAACCCTGTAAGAGGGTGGGCACAAGACAAAAATACTTCTGTCGCAAGGAGATTGCTACATTGTGTGGAAGTGGGGTTGGAGCTGCCTGTCCCCTACAGAATAGGCCTGTGAGCAGAATTATCCAGATCAATTAGAAGTTTGAAGGGAAAACACCTCATGTCCTGCTGCTCTCAGGCACCAGCTCTCCAGCAGAGATACATGAAAAAAAAGAAGTTCACCTGCACCCGGGTGCTGGTTTTTATTCATCTCTCCTCAGGA
>VYZQ01031073.1:0-34755 GCA_013400655.1 Mystacornis crossleyi | reverse complement strand
ACATTTTACTTTGGAAAAGTGTCTCCATATAAGAATTTGTTCTCTGGGATTTTCTCCTCTACAAACAATACCCAAAACTAAACAAAAAAAAACACATAACCCTCCCACAAAAAAAGCCTGCATCTCTTCTGGCCTACTGTTAGCTTAGAAGTTAATGACACAGTTTCTTCTCTTGGACTTGCAGCAACAGGTTCCTGTAGACATCTATGGATGATGGGGTTGCCCTTTCCAGGGAATGCAGTCGACACTTACTGTCACAGATTTGACTGCAAGGACTGGATTCTTCCCTATTGCTGAGTGTTTATTCTTTGCATTTCCTCTTGCCTCTTTTGGCTGCTTCTTCTTGGCCTTGGCTTGCGTGCATGCAAGTTCTATTTCTGCTCACCTCCTGGGGAGCTGGAGTTTCACTGTCCAGTTTATTTCTTCCTCTGTCCTCCCCACTCACACATACGGCCTGGCCAGCCAGTGACGGACAGCCTGCAATTTCCCTGCTTGCATCCAGACTGAAACACAGCTCTTTGAAGACTTGGGGCTGGCATTGCAGCAAGTGCCAAGTATACAGAATGCATGGGGGTCTGAAAAAAGTGACCCTTTAGTACACAGAGAAGCTGATTTTGTGATTATGTGGCCAGAGTGCTCTGCCTGCTCTGTTTCTCCAGGAAATTTTAGTTAGGAAAATTGACATACTGCTTCAGACTTACTTGCAATAGATGCAGGGAGCTGGCTCTTGCATGTCCTTCCAGGATATTTGGCGATACATCTTAAGCACTGTGTTTCCTTTTTTCCACTGACCCAGCAGTCCTTGGGGTCAGTGGGAATCTCTCTGCTTCCTCTTGAGACTGAGATGCTTTTCTGTCCTGTGTGTTGCAGGGAGGTGTGTGGCACAGCCCAGGCATCCACCTGGAGATGGCAAATTAAGTGCAAAACTTCTCTCTCCTTCCCCTCGCTCTACATTTCACCCCTGTGGCTCGATGACACCCAGCAGGGCCCTTCCTCCTCTCTGGTATCTATGCCAAGCTTGGCAGTGCTCAATTGCCCTTCTCAGGCTGAATTTTCCGCTACAAAATCTCAGTGATTCCTTCCAGCTTTCAGCAAATCTTTTCCAGATCTTAGCTTTGCCTTGATTTCTTCACAGAGGAGAAACTGAGATCTTCTTTCCCACAGCAAGATACTTTGTTTTTCTGGGGTATGCCCTCTTATATCATGTATCAAAAATCTATCCAAGAGTCTCTTCTTATGTTCCCCCTCCTTTTAGTTGAGATCTGTTCTCATGATGCGGGCAAAGCACTGAGAACGTTGTGAAGACTGAGACAATGTTTTCAAAGCCTGGAGACTGCAAAAACCTATTTTGAGCTATAACAGATGCTACTGGACATATGGAACAGCTGAGGGGACTTACAGCAGGCCTATAAATGTTCTGCAGATCTTGATGTCCCTGACTCAGTGGGTGGGTTTCCTATAGGAACTGAAAGCTGGGGAGAAGTGGATATAATGCAAATCATTAATGTTCATGACTTTCCTGTGGAAAATTTGCCACAGGGAAATGGGAATAGCGTATCTTAGGTGGAATAGGGCTCATGGTAGCCAAAAAGTAGCCTAAACAACAGCCCTGATGTAGGAGGAAGGTCACACTGACCTGTGGCTAACTTGAGACTAGAGTTTTTACAGCTCTCTATATAAATTTGAGAATCCCAGGCCAGCATGTAAAGTCTTTATTGGTTTATTGGTATATTTTACTATCTGAAATACTTTTGTTCTGAAGGAGATTTGGATTCTGTGAAAACAGTCTGGTCAAATCAAAAATAATCCCAGGGTCCTCTGTTCTTCACTTGTCTTTTTTGTCACCTGCCTTCCTCTTCCTTTATTCAGTTAAGCTAATGGTAAAATATCAGAGCATCGCTTGTCTTCCTCTCTCCACTTCCTGCAGAAAAGACAGTGGCACTGATCCCACATGGACATGCCAACTAGTTCTTCCTCGTTTCTTCTCTGGTGCCTCACACCATGTAATCCCCAATATGTGTTCCCAGCCTGTCAGAGTGGTGACAATCTGTGCCAACACATGGTGATCCCTGCTCCCACTGCTGTTCCGCAACACAACAGTTCCATAAGAGCAGCTCCACAATGCCAGAGATGCATCATATGCCATGTCCCAGGCTGGCTCCTCAGAGCACTGCAGTGTGTGTAACCTTCTGCAGGATTGCACTGTGGACCTCACTGCTGAACCAAGACACTCCCATTTACCCCCTGCTCTGTTCTCCTCAGCTCGTGTTCAGCCCAGTATCCAGTGGCTGTCAAGGTTTTCCTGCTCCCAGTTTGTCTGTGCAATGATCCCCATGATTTCACTGGGTATTCAGCAGGGCTGTGTGGTCTTACACCATCACACAGCCCCACATAAGCTCTTGCTTGCTCTTGTCTCTGTTTCTGTACATGTGTTTTATAGACAGTTATCATAAAGGCAGGAGGAACAAGTCATAGAATCATAAAACATTAAGACTGGGAAGGAACTGATATCACCGAGTCCAACCTTTGACCAAACACCACGGACTGTTGAACTTACCTCTCCTGTGTTCTTTTACTTGTTGTTAGGGGACTTTAACAAGGGTGCGTTAGTTGCATCTCAGAAGTACGTCTGGTGGTGGTGTGCAATCAGGTCTGTATTTAGCTCACACCAGCTCATCAGAGCATTTCAGTTGGTAACTCGCCCCACACTGACTTCTTCCTAAAGAGGATTTTTACATACTGTGGGGAAATCCCTGATCTGGTGGGCTTCCAGTAAATTCTTTGCTGTATGTTGCGGAAGAGAAGGCTCGGGTGTTGGAAGTGGTGTTCCTTGACATATTTCCTATGTCTCTTTAGATTTAGCAATTAATTTTTCACCCTATGGCCCTGGGGTGAGCAAGACTTGAGGTTCCAGCCACAGGTGGAGACCGGTATTGATGGAAGAAAGTATGCCTTCAGTATAGACCACCCTGGACTTGTGAGCAGCATTGTCGGGGGGAGGTTGCAAAAGAAGGTGTTGAGAACAAGAGATGGACCCTAAAAAGCAGCAAGAGGCTGAGGGGCTGCAAGAGGAGGAAAAGGAGAGGGCGAACCCTTGGTAAATGAGGGAAAAAGATGAAGGCAAGGCCGATTTCTTGGAGGGGGAGATAAGGGCTATAGACTGCCACCCAACTGCTGCATTCATATCGTAGAGCCACAGTCCTCAGCCCAGTTCTGTGCTGGAGCTGCAGCCAGTACAGACAGGATCCTGCAGTCCTCACACACCAGAGTGCAGGGCAGAGGTCTCCAATTTGCTGTGGTTTGACTCAGAGCCAGAATTTGGAGGACAGCAGTCTGACAGCCCAGAGCTGTGTTGCACTGTGTGATGCTTCAGCTTGGGGTCAGTGTTAGTGTGAGCATCTTTGATGCACGTTACTGCTCAGTGGAGTCTGATTCAAGGGCTGGGCAGTAATTTTGGCCAGAGTCTGCTCCATATAGGTAGACAAAAATATTTTTTCATGCTCTCTCTGTTAATGGTCGCTCTAATGCTGGTTCAAAATTATTTGAATTTACACTCTGGAGCAGCTGGATTGTTGCTGTGCTTAAATTAGCTGAAGGTCAGCAATCTTGAAACCTTTTCCGTGTTACCCTCTCTTCCTCTCCTCCCCTTGACACTCCTCCACAGAAGGAGCAAAGTACACATGCCGTCTTTGTGAAGGAAATCCTGGGTGATTTGGGGGAAGGGTGATGCTGCCTTCTCCTGTAGTGATAAAAGGGAGTGATTTGCGAGTAAAAGAAGAAGGAAGGACAAGAAGAAAAGGAGTGTAAGAGTAAAACATAATGTTTCTCTTTACCCAGCCTCTTCACTCAATAAGCCCTCACCTCAAAAGGCACTAAGATCCAAATGCAAGAAAAATAAAGTGTTGTATGTCTCTGCAGTGCTGCATTGTCCTGTCAAGGAAGAGCCAGGAAGTTGCTTAGGTGGAGGAAGATTCTGAGCCACAATGGGGTGAAACACCAGTCTTTCCTTTCCATTCTTAATGTGCTCGAGCTGCTGGCAAGCACAGCTGTGCTTAGGTGGGAGTGGGAAAAGCAGAGATGCTGGAGAGAGAGCTTGTTCAGGTTGTTTCCATGCCAAGGAGTGTGTTTGAACAGAGTCCCCTGGGGCATGAACTGCTGAGCACCAGGCTCGGCCTGGCAGGAGCGAGGGACAGAGGCAGGGCTGGATTCCAGAGCATGGGATTGGCACATCGGCGTCCGCGGGTGATACGTGCCTGGGGCAGAGGTAAAACTCCACACAGAGCTGAGTTACAATCTGAGCTCTCTGTTGCCCAGACACAACCAGGGATGGCAGGAGCCCAGGGGAAGGATGGGGGTGGGGTGGGGTGCTGGTAGAGCAGCACAGGGGGGGGAGTTTGCTGAGTCAGCAGCTCCTCTGAGCTGAAAGAAAAATTATTCCTGCCCCCTGCCAGCACTTCATGCAGATCCAGAATACAGTTCCCAGAGGTGTCCCTACATATGTGAGCAAGAAGGCAACCGTCTGCGTATTTTGCTGCAAGAAAGTATGGCAGCTGACGCGGCACTGAGCGGTGAGCCTGGGGTAAGGGAAGTCCTGACGGGAATGCTGTGAAGTACAGCGCTGAGGGGCTTAATGTGCCCACTCTCAGGGAGCAGGTTGTGCTTCCTGTCTCCGAGGAAGCTTGCGGACAAGACCCAGGACTGGAAGCAGGCAGAGTTCCAGTCGCAGGTCATGTGGTGCAGTCCCCTTCGTTACAGCATCACCATTGCAGGAACAGCCAGCTGGGAAAACTACAGTTCCCATCACCCTTTTGTGCGTATCCCGGCGAAACTACAGTTCCCAGAACCTTTTAATGAGCCAGAGAGGATGTCTATGAAAATAAATGCCGACGATTTTTGCATAACGCCCTGCACCTCCGGAATGCTGACCGGCCCATGGTTTGTGAAAACGGGAACAGGGAGAAAGCCAGGGAGTGTCAACGCTGTGGAGCTGTGGCTTTGCCCGCCCCAATAGTCGCAGCGATATCCTCCAGCACCGAGCAACCTTCCTCCTCTCAGGACTCCCTTGGTAGTCACAGTGAAGATCCTGGCCCCCAGGAAGCACGGCTGCTGCGGAGGGAGAGGCAGATAAACTACAGATCCCGGCATTCTCCGACAGGCAGCACCTGCGGCAGTCTCTGCACGCCGTGGGGGAGGTGGGGGTGAGGATGAGGATGGAGGGCAGGGAGGAGATGCAGGGCGCCGTGGGGCTACGCTGCACCTGGGACATCCCGCCACCCGCTGGCACCCAGGCCAAGTGGGTGAGGCTCAATGTGGGGGGCACAGTCTTCCTCACCACCAGGCAGACCCTGTGTCGGGAGCAGAAATCTTTCCTGTGTCGCTTGTGCCAGGGCGAGGAGCTGCAGTCGGACCGGGTAAGGCAGCTGGGTTGCCTCCCGCACCGTGCCCCAGCGAGCATGGGGAGGGCTGGAGGGATGCAGGGATGGACCCAGACCCCGGCAGTTGCAGGAGCAACTGAGTGAGAAATGCCTGCTCCTTTCCCCCCCGTCTCCCGGGAAGGATTTCCCCATGCCAGATCCCACCTTGCCGTGTTGTAGCCTGGCACCTGCCTTCCCAAGCTGGGGAAAAGAGAGGCCATCTCCCCTCCGCTCCTGCTCTCCTTCTTCTTTTTCACCCCACATCCTGGGCCTACTTCCCAGCTGTGTCTGCCTGACTCAGCCTTACTCCCTGTAAGGGGATCTCTGCTCTCTCACACCAGACCTGGATGCACAGTTGCACAAAGAGACTGAGGCCTATTTTTTGGGCCTTTTCAGATGGATTGATTCATGCTGAGGTGGGCATGCTGAGCAGACCAATACAGGAGTTAAAATCCAAGCTGGGCTGGCTTGGCTAGGGGCTCTCAGGGACTCATGGTTTCCAAAGAATCTTAGAAATAGTGGACATTTTTCTTAGGTTTGTATTTTCTTGTATTGTAGGGTATTTGAAGGTTGGTTACAAGTTTTCCTTGGGTTTTTTTCTCCTTGTGATCTATCTCTGTTGCTAGGATGAAACTGGTGCATACCTAATAGATCGGGACCCCACTTACTTTGGACCCATTCTGAATTTCCTCCGTCATGGGAAGCTGGTCCTGGATAAAGATATGGCTGAAGAGGGTGAGTTGTGGAGGTCAGGAACCTCCCACTTACCATCACTGAAGTCAGGAAAAATAGGACTTGTTGTCAACCTTGTTGTCTCCTGTTCTCCTTTTGGATTTTGATGGGGGTGGATTTCAGAGAGCTATCCCTGCAAAGCATGACAATGTCCCCTTTACTAAAGGGGTTTGGAGTGGGTGAGGAAGGCGTCCTTGCAGTGTTGTGGCATTGTGACTGTTTGTCCAGCAGAGATGTCACCAAAAGAGAAGTAGGCAAGATCTCAGAGCCTCCATAAGCCGTTTTTCACTTGTTCCTGATCTACTTTTAACCCAGATCTGTGATTGAGTTTTCTATTAATGAATGAGTGTTTCTAATTAGGAATGAAAGCCCAGAGGACCAAACAAAACTGAGCTCATCTCTTCTACTGACTGTAATAAAGACCATCATTAATCAGTGATATGCACTGTATGCTGCTTGTGCTCTGAGGGGTTGTGGACTGCAGAAATTCTAGTGGAGCAAGCCAGACAAACCAATCCCTCATTTGAGGTTGACAGTGGGTCCAGTAGGATGACTCAGTCACATCACAGTGTTACCAGCCAGCAGTTCACAGCGCCTTGTTGTTTTTTGGATGCTAGGGTCTAATAAAGAGCCAATTCCAAAGACAGGCTGTGCTGCCCAGTCCTTGCCAAGCACAGTTTCTGCATGTTCATTAGTCTTCTTGCCTCTCTTACACATTTTTACCTAAAGCAAAGAAAGTTTTCTTCAAAACAGACTTATCAGTTATAATTCCAAAAATACATCCAACTAATGGTACAGGATTGAAATAAGCACAATTTTGAGGTGTTTCCTACTTGATATTTCCTGTAATCCTGAAGTCAAACAGAGTTCATCCGCAGGTTTTAATATTGAATCTAAAACATAAACAGGAGTCCAGTTCATTTGCATTGCCTTTTTTTCCCTGCTGCAAATATCCAAGCTGGCATAAAACCAACCTATTAGACAATTCACTGCTGAATGAGAGACACGGAAGAGGTCTGAGTGTGTCAGGTAGTGAAGGAGCAATCTCCCCACCTACATTTTCTGTGTACTGCCCTGGGGACATGTGAGTGTTGGCTCCCAGCCACCTTTCCCTCACTGACCCTCTGGGAACCACCTCCCTTTTCCTGGAGGCCTGTGAACAAACAGGTGAGTCTCAGGAGATGCGATGATGCAGATGCCACAGAGAAAAACCTCCAAACATTTGTTTACCTGCTTTGAGTTGAAGCACAGGAAAGAGAGCCAAATATCATATAAAATCATATGGAGCTGCAACTCCAAGTGGCCGAAGAGCAAAGTTAGGCTTTTCCAGGGTCTTTTGGTGACTTGTCAGAACCACAAATTGCCTTAATAAGAGTCTGAGCGAGGTGATAACAAGTGGTCATTGGGAGACGCTGGAGCCTACAGTTCTCCTTGGCCAGTTATCTGGAAAAGGTATTAGCAGTCCTCAGCACAAGCCTTCACTGGCAGTGCCTGTTTCTGTAGTAGCAGGCAGCATAAGGAAATTGGGGTGAGCATTAGAAACAAGATGCAGAGAGCCAAGTTTCAGTTCTCTGCAGTAAGAGATTCAAGCCTGCTAAAAAGTGAGGCAATAGTATAATTTCTCCCTTTGGGCCTTGTGAAGCTCAGAATTGATCGTTTGAAAGTCAAAAAATAAAGATGGGCTGTTAACTTTGTGGTCCTTCTGTCTGTCTTTCTCAGGGGTCCTTGAAGAAGCTGAGTTCTACAACATTGGTCCTTTGATCCGAATAATCAAGGATCGAATGGAGGAGAAGGACTACACAGTAACACAGGTATGGCAAGATAGAGTGGGGTGGGGAAAGCAAGGGGATGTGAAAAGGGAGAGAGGAGTCTAGAGTGAAAGAAGACTTGAGAGAAGCAGCAAGGAATGGAAGGAAGCAACTAATTAGAGATTATGTGCTAATCCCTATGCAGCAAAATTTTGCAGGGGACAAGCTACCACAAATTTACTTACAATAAACAAGTTGCAGGCTTGTTTTCCATCCCCTGAAGTAATGCTGGATGTAGCCCCTGAAACTAAATCAGCTCTTCTAGCTTTTGGAAGAAGGCAACTGGTTGCTGTGGGATATAGAGGAATGTTTGTGAGGAGAGCAGAGGTGTCCTCCAGGATAGGAGGACTGGTGTGGGGAGTTCTGGGAGTGTAATCACAATGAAAAACGTGGTAATACCTGTAGAGAAACCTGGAGGAAACAGGTGAAAGATGGCTGTGAAAGAGTCAAATGCAGACAAGGAATCAATCCTGTGGCCCAGTCACACCCTGTCTTGGCCAGCAACCTTTGAAAATCTGTCTTAGGGGGAAGATTGTCTGCTACCTCACTTTTCATCTTGTCTGCCTCAGGTTGTAAGCCTCCAGCAACACAGTAACTTTGTGCTGCAAAGCCCAATCAGCCTTTGTTGCATTTGTGAAAATGATTTTGTAATGACAAGTGCAAACACCCCATCAAAAGAGGCCAGTATCTTCTGGGGACAATGCAGGAAGCACTCAGCTCAGTCCCTCCTCTCCAGAAGAGATTCTGTTCTTGCCTCCAGTGACAGCACAGTAAAAAGTTGGATTGTGATTTCCACTCCTCTTTCACCTGGGACATGGGGAAGAGGACAGGTCTGTCAAGGAGGGGTATTACCACTTAATTCTGCAGGAGGGGAACAGCTTTTAGCATGTGACCGTTGTCAGTGTGCTCTGCAATTTTGCTCTCAGGTGCCTCCTAAGCATGTCTACCGTGTGCTGCAGTGCCAGGAAGAGGAGCTCACTCAGATGGTTTCCACTATGTCGGATGGATGGCGCTTTGAGCAGGTATGGATAAGGCAGAGCAGGGGGGGGAAGGAGATGTCTTTTGGGGAAAAGATCATGGGTACTATACAGTTGCCAGGCAAGGCTCCTTTCCTCTCTGGGGATTCTGGGTAGGTCATTGATTGAGCCATCACACTGGCTCTTTCTTGTCCCTTTCTAGAGGTTTAGAGGATACTGTGTGAGGCCAGTCTGTTTTTCATCCCGGCTAACTTCTCTCCTGGTTCTTTGTGTTGTCTCCTCAGCTTAGTTATGGGGCCTTTCCACTGGGATTATGGATTGGACTCAGTGGGCTTTCTGCCTTGCTCCCCAGGTGGAGTGGATGTTTTCAGGAATATGTGCTTGTGATTGTAGCTCTCATCTTTTCTAGCTTGTGAACATTGGCTCATCTTATAATTATGGGAATGAGGATCAGACAGAATTCCTGTGCGTGGTCTCCAAGGAGCTGTACAACTCCCCCAATGGCCTGAGCTCTGAGCCCAGCCACAAAGCCAAGGTGAGATCAACTTTGCTATGGCCCTGCTCCCATTGCCTGTGAGATCTTTGCTCTTTGCTACTTCTCTCTTTTCTCTCTCCCCTGCAACAGTGGGGCACCTCAGTGGTGAAATACAGGGGCCTGTCCTGGTGTTCAGCACCGTGGCATTACAGCCATTGCCCAAAAGGAGGAGTGTGTGTGTTGGAGCGGTGATGTGTGGCTGTGTGTGGCAAATGGCTTTAGCAAGTCACCCTGGCACTTCTCATGCTACTCTAACATTCCCCTCATGCCTCCTCATGCCCATTCTGTGTGTGTCACTGCCTATAGGGCATTACTTCCCTGAAGGTTTTGCAGCATTCTCTTTCCTTTTTCTGAGTCTCAGCCTGCGGGGTGGATATCTCCTGCTCCTCTTTTGAGGGAAGGACAGAAACATGTGGCAGTGCATGACATCCTGTGGACACCCAGGATGCAGGAAGGAACAGTAGCAACTGATGGCATTGGGCGGTGGGGTCACAGCACTTGTAAGTGGGTTAGATACCCTGATGTGATTCTCCAGAGGAAAACAAGTCTCTCTGTTCCCTGACCTAGAATTGTCTTGGCCATGGGGAAAGGTCCCTTTTTATTCCAGTGTTATGAAAATTGCTTTGTTTTGTTGTGTGTCAGAAAGAACTGCCATGGCTCATCTTGCAAGTATCTCCACTCTTTCTTCCTTTTGTCCCACATGCTGGGCCACAGAGCACAGAGGAGGACCTGGAGGAGGAAGAGCAGGAGGTGGAGGAGGAGGCAGAGGCAGAAGCAGAAGCAGAGGAGAAAGGTGCAGCAAATCCCTGAGGAAAATGATAAAAATAACCCCCCAGGCATAGACTCGTCCACCTTTCTGGTGAGAGCTCACAGCTAGCAGCAGGGAAGGACTAGAGCAGGTGTGGGGTGTGGGGGCTGTCTTCTCCAGGAGTTGGAGTCTCTCTGGAGATAAAGCTGATAGGGGAGAGCTGTTACCATGGCTGCTGCTTTGTATTTTAAACTGTTTGGTTTATCTACGGTTTTATTTTTATTTGCAGACTGTCCATCTATTCGGGATTGTGCTAAACTCTCTTCCTGCGGACCCTCCCTCCTGCTCCCTTCCGTGTCCATCCCAGCACTGTCATCTACCTCCCACATTGCCTCACTCGCCAGCCTCCAGCATCCTTCCCTCTGCTCTCTTTGTCCCCCAGGGCTCAGAGTGGTCTCTGCCCAGGGCCCTGTCTCTCTCTGCTCCTCACTTTTCCTCCTCCGCAGGTATGTTACCTGTCTGCACTCCCAGCTCCTGCCAGCCTGAGCTCTGCATGAGTGACTCACTTCCCTCTTGTGGGTATGGCCCTGGTTTGTAGAGCTTGGGGAGGGGAAGGAGGGAGGTGTGAGGTTGACTCATTCCTAAGGTGGGTTTACCTGTTCTCATCCTATGCGTGCCTTTACCTGCCAAGCAGATCCTATGGCTCTGGACCAGAGGCTCTGGCAGCAGAAAGGAGAGTGCAGCTGGAGGAGGGTGGAAATGAATGCAAAGCAGGCAGGGGTGGTTCAGGGAAGGGGTGGAATTTTGCCACGTGTCTGCGTGACACGCATGCCAGATCGCTTCTCCGGACTGCCGCCCGCAGCTCCTTTGCCTGCCAGCCCGGGAGCAGTTTGCAGAAGGCAGCCTGTTATTTTTCCCTCTCTGGGCTTTTCCCCCACTGGCTCTGCCAGGGTGAGAGCGCAGTGGGAAAGGTGGCAAAGGCAAAGCAGAAGCAGCTGGTCCCCACTGCAGATGTTCTCACAGCTGTGTGCAAAATGAGCCGCTCTGCTCTGCTCTGCCTCCTGCTTAGGAAGGCTGGCTGGCTGACAATGCGTGGGGCTGGGTACGGGAATCATTAGAAGGATTCCTCTCCATACTGCAAAACTGTGAGGCCCTTGTTAAACTGGAGATGCTCAGTGCCAATCTCCACCTGCCCTGATGGAGGGAACTTGTTAGCTGGCTGACATTTCTCTCTCCCTCTGTTTGAAAGCCTCCATGTCTATGGCTGTGGGACCTGAGTGTTATTATCTTAAGACTCAGTGTATGTTAATCACATGGACTTTTTCTTCCTTTTTGTCTGTTTCCCACCCTCACTCCTCCTCTCTTTTCTTTTTCTTCTGTTCGTGTTTCCTCTGTCATTTACCTTTTTCCGATTCTCACTCTGCTCCCCATGCTCAGTTGCTTTTATTCCTACCGTTGATTTTGTTTCTCTTTCTCTCTCCTTCTCTAGCTGTTACAAGCCAGAGATCTGAGGATGTGATCTGAACACTCCACTCCAGCCTTTTCATTTCTCGTTTATATCTTTATTTTTGTACTGCAGTGTATGGCAGCCCCTTGTCCCACAGCGATGCCCCCAGCCCTCTTCACTCTTCACATGCAGCCTTTTTTTTTTTTACAAACTCACCTCGGAGGCCTGAGCTTCCAGCCCTGGAGGAGGGCAGATGCTCCATGGAGCCCCTGGGCTGCTGTAGGAGCTGGAGCACACGGTCCCCTTCTATGCCTGGCAGTCTGGCTTTCCTTAATGTCACAGTGGCCCCTGGTGGGGACATCAGCGATCAGCCATTGCAGCCTGCGGTCCCTTCCTGAGCACCCTGGATGCAAATGGGAACTGAAATGGTGGCAGCTGTGGAAGAACCAGCCCTTGCCCTTTCGCTGTTGCAGGCAACCGGTCTGGGCTTGTGGCCCGGGGACAAATGCAGAGCCACCGTCCTTTTCTGGGCCACCTGTATTGCTCGGAGGTGTCCCTGTGCTGGGTATCACATTCCTTGGTGCCTCCCTCCCTGTGCCCCAAAGCAGCCCTGTGCCAGCAGTGTGAGGAGAACGGTGTGCTTCCTGGGTACCAGGAACATGCTGGTACCTGACGTTGTGTCAGCTAGCACCAGGAGATCCCGATTTTGGGGAGCGGGGTGTTTGCTTCACTGCTGTGTCTGAAGACTCCTGAATAAAATTCAGTCTGTTCCTCCTTGCCGCCTCTCATTTCAAGTGGCAAGAAGTCATTGCTGGTGTAAGGGGGTGGGAGTTGGAGAAATGGAGTTTGGATTCATCACCTGGAGCCACCAGAAGCTGCTTGTGCTGTGCCTGGCTTCTGGGGGCTGGAGATGCTTCCCACTGTGTCTGTGCTGCATCCCCACTGCAGGCAGCTGGGCTACAGAGCAGGTTTGCTTATTGATGTCTGCACCCTTATATCATGACAATCGATGAGGACCACCTGTCTAGCGAACGTATTGACCCCAGGGACATCTGAACTGGGGGTTGGGCAGGGCTGTGGAAACTTTTGCCAGTCACCAGTGCCAGGACTGGAGTTTGGTCAAAAACATATGAACCTCAAGATAATTTTTAGCAGAGTGAGGCAAACTAGAGCAAAAAAAATCCTCAAATTAATTTTATTTCTAATTCCAGAGAGTGGCCAATTGTGTACACACACACACACACACACACACACACACACACACACACACACACACACGCGTATATCTTTTGTTAAAAAACCAAACCCGCTGCAGTTGCAGTTTAAGCCCTGTGTCCTGAAGCCTTCTCCTTCACCTCCTAGATTACCTGAGATAGGAGATGGAAGCAGTTGAGACACCCTGATGTTAAAGGTATTTAGAAGGCCCGAGGGAAGGGGATGGGAGTCTGCTCCAGCGTTTTTACTGGGGGAAGTGCAGCAGTGGAGGCTGGGTGCTGCTCCAGCAGGGAGGCAGGACACGTGCTTGGGGGTGCGATGCTGGACTCATGCCTGGGAGTCAGTGAGACGTGAAGAGTTGCCTGGCTGAGCTGAACAGCACACTGAACAGCACATGCCAGCTAAGAAAAGAAGCAATTAGGGAGATGGAAGAGGAGGAGTGATGGGAGGGGAAGGGGGATGAAGGATAAGCAGCAGGAAGGAAGAGGGAGGCAGATTGATTTCACAGTTACTGGAATCTTTAACTACATCAGTCACATTTTCTTTCAGCAAATGTTCCAGCATAAGACTGTGGCTGAATCACATGGTTCATGGAAAGTTCAACTCCCCTTATTCCTCTTCTCAGAAACCATCAGCTTGGGACTATTGCTGTGTGTCATGTCATTGCCCCCAACTTCCCCACCTCCATCCCTTTCCCCCTCTTTTGGATTAATGGCCTAAAAGCCCCTTGGGATGCTCCCTGGGAAGCACTGATGAGGAAGAGGGTCTGCCTGCTTTTCTCTACAATCCCTGCGGCAGCCTTTTTTTACCCTGTTCAGAAGAGCATCCTGGGTCTGACAACATCCCACACTCTTTCTTTGAGAGGCAAGTGAGCAAGATCAGGAATGAGTGCCATGTGAGTGTAGGTGTGATGGGGAGAAGACAGAGATGCACTTTTCTCAGCTCATGGTTTGGTTCATCCAGCCCAGCACTTGAGTGATCCTGGTGTATACTCCATAGTGATTTGCACGTGCGCAACCCATTCCCCAGCTGACCAAACCAGCCAGAAACCATCTGCCACTGGGTTCTTTGCAGGCCAGTGGACCTCCAGAATCACCCTAGAAAAAAGAAAAGTAAAATAAAGTGATGGTGATCCACCAGCTGCTGCTGCTGCCTGATTATGCTGTCTTTGTGCCCCTCTGTATACAGATTCCTGTATCCCCTCAACTCATGCCTGGAACATCTGCAACGTTCCTTGTACCTTAGGCAGATGTCAAAAACAGTCTCCAGTGCAAGTATCTGACTCATTTACTCCTTCATCGTGCAAATTCCTCCCCCTCAGCCAGGCCCCAAAAAGCTGAGTGCTCTACTGATTCCTCCTGCTATGTATGGCATTTCCAAATATGTGGCAAGCAAGGAAGCTGGTGGAATTTAACTGGATTCCGTGAGGGATGGCAAAGAGGAATTCCTTGAGATTGATAGTAATGAAGGAACAGACGAGTTACTGTGTATGACAGGTGCTAAAGAGGCTGAGGGCTTAAGAGACTGATGTAGTCACCTGACTCGAACGTGGGAGGTAGAGTGGAGAATTGGCTGAAGTGAGAAAAGGGTATTTTAACTGTATTTGGATCCTGTCTAAGGCAAGGATGCTGGGAATGAGTGGTCATGAGAACTCTTGTTGGCCGCTTCGATCAGAGGAAGTGTTGGGAAAGTGACCTTATATGGTCTTTCCCCCCTCATTTCAGGCTGTGGATTTGCATTTGCGAGACTTGGGACACATCCCACCTCTGGTAGTCAACCCTGATCCCACAACTCCTCTGTCACCTGGCAGGCATCCTTCTTGCCCTGGTAGTATCCAGCACACAGCATCCTGGGGGTAATCATGTAGTGATAGGCCTCACTGCAGATGTTCTGCTGGATGAGCTGCACGTCCACCTTCTGCAGAACACTGCTGATGTGCCCTGAAAAGTAGAGCGCCAAAAGTAGCATAGGTGAGCTATGGTGGAACTTCTCCCAGCCCACGCCTACCTCACTGCATGCTGAAACCTGCCACTGGAATTTCTGTTCTGCTCTCCACTGGCATCACAGTCTCTGACTTTCAGAAGTGCACTTTTTCTGCATGAAAGGAATAAAATTCCCCTTCATTCCTTTCCCTACAAGGATATGTTGTGGGCACTTCAGCTTTTGGGACAAGGAGTATTCTGCTTTGGGGAAACCTCTGGGTTGTCAGAGTCTTGGGTTTGTTTCTCACCGAAATGGATGTTAAGCTCTTCTGTCTAAGAATACAAATCAGGAGTGTGCAGTTCTGTATAGTCTCCTGAGTGTTTCCAGCTAGCAAGCAGCTGGAAAAATCTGTGAGTGGGTGAAGGCACTAAGCTGACCTGAAGGGCCATTCTAGTTTTTGGATGCAGAAACACACACTGTCCCCATACAGATTACCAGACTGTCATGCCTGCCTCTCCAAATGAGGTTTCAGGGCACTCAACAGGTAACTTTGACCAACCTATTACCCAAAATCAAAAGGAGTGAAGGAAGCACAATGTTTTGGGATGAACAGAAACCTCTTGTGCCTACAACATATCTGAACCTACATTTCTGCCTCAGCACTGCTGCAGTAGGCCACCAAGAGACCTTGAACCTACCTCCTTCCTTGAGGGCTCCCCAGCCGGTGATCCAGCAGTGAAGGCCAGGCTCAAAGATGTGAGAAGGAGCAGGCAAGCAGATGGGCTGGATTAAGGACGAGATGATCACAGGATGATCCAGCTGGAGCAGGGCCACATCATAATCGTGGCTGTCCTCCTCGTAATAAGGGTGGAGGAAGAGATGGATAACCTTGAAGGACACCTCTGTATGGCCGGTGGCATTTTGCAAGTATTTGCCCAAGTAGACGGTCCAGATGGAGGGGGAGGCCAGCCTGTAGGATGAAGTAAAGGAGCATGGACCCAAAGGGCACACTTTGCAGGTAATGCTATCCCCATCCTAGCACTTGCTGATATCTCCATTGTTGTGACAGCGTGGGGACAGCGCACAGCCAAAACAAAGGTGGAGCTGTGAAGCATAATCTGCTACCACTGCCCCCTCAAAGCTGCTCTGTGAATCCCAGCATTGCCCCCTTTTCCCTGCACGCATCCCCAGATAATACTGCAAGTATCCATGCCCCTTTCTTCAGCTCCAAGCCATGGAGATGCATGGCTGAAGTGCCAGATGAGGGGTTGCAGCTGCCCCATGGCATTTTCATCAGTCAGAAGAGCCTCCAGTCATGCATGACATGGAAAGCAATGCAAATCTTTCTATCCAGCACCTCCCCTCTCCATTTACCTCTCATCCTGGAAGCAGTGTGCGGCCGAGACTACCCAGCGGTCAGCAATCAGTGTTCCCCCACAAATGTGGCGGCCCCGAACTTGCAGGCTGGCCTGCCATGGCCATTCCCCTTCCACAGAATTCATACCACCCACAATCCTGCTGAGAGGGGCTTGCATCCCACAGTCTGAGGAGGAGACACAGCAGGTACTTCAGGGAAGGAAGGGAACACGATATACTCTGCCTGCTCTTCCTTTCCTACTTAGTTTACTGAAGAGTTTGACCTCTAATTGCTTGTCTTACCCAGCCAGCAGATGCTTTATGTTGTGCCCAGGACAGATCTAGTGAGCACTCCCTCCCAGTGTTCCCCACCTCCAGCTGCAGCCTGGGGATGCCTTTGGGGCAGCATTCTGCCTGTGCTACCTGCTGTGCTGTCAGGACACCCTCCCAGTCATGCCATTGCACCGCCTGCTGTGGCTGCAGAAGAAAACAAGTAGGGAAATCAAAACATAAACTCCCTCCCTGCCAGTAGCCATGCAGACATGGGTGATTTTCCTGGCTGGAGCCTTGTACAATGGCATACAAGCCAACACAGTGGTCAAACAGGCAGCCTGTGGGTTGAACCCGGCTGGTGAGACATGTCTGTCTGGCCTGATGCCTCTGCCTGAAGGAGGCAGGGAGCAGCTGTCCACAGAGCAAGTGCCTGCTCACAGCTCAGCACAGAGTTGGCTCATTGCTGCTGTCCCTGCCACCGCAGGATGGGGCAGGGGCATTGGTACTGTGGGACTGGGGTGGGGAGAAGGTGGTGGAACAAGGGAGGGTAGGTGCTTCTTCTGGGTGGCAGGAGGAAAGGGGGCAACTTGCAGCTACGTGTCATCCTGAACCTGCCTGGCTGACATGTGGCTGATCATTTCCTCACCACAGTGATTCTCATCAGACAAGTCGTTGCAGTCTGCAGTGGTGTCACACAGGGGATTGGGTTTCTTCACACAGGTCCCATCTTCACAGCGGTAGGTGAAAGGACCGCAGGGGACCCCTGCAAAAAGGAAGGGAAGCCGAGGCTGAGAGAGGGCAACTGGTTGTAGATGCAGCTTGAAGTCCTTTAAATGAGGAGAAAGGGCAGCAGAGACCTTGGGAGAACTCCATAAATGATGACAGGGAATTTCCTGAACAAACAAACAGCTCACAAACATTGTGAGGAGGCTGGACGAGTTAACTCCCAGATGGTGCCCTTATGTCACACGTGGGAAGTACGCTACAGATAGCCTTGGCTCTGGACATTTGTCATCCCAGCACTGTCCCCTCCCTACCTCCACTGCAGTGCTCCTCATCACTCCCATTGACACAGTCCAGCTGCTGGTTGCAGACCCTGCTGAACTCGATGCAAGTGCTGTCCTCACGGCACTGGAACTTTGCAGGGCACACTGCACAGGAGGGGAACATGTGGGAATCAGGCACGCAAGGCAAGATGTGAGGTCAGGGTCCTAAGTCCTGCAGTCTCTACAGCCCCTTCTCCCACCTCATAAGCTGTGCTTAAGACAGCTCTGGTGTAGTGCAGCTGTGTAGCTTTTGCCTGATCTGCATTGTAGGTGTCCCTGCACCCTGTCTTACACTTTGCTGTTTCTGACTTAACTTTTCTTGTCTTGGCCTCAGACCTGCCTCAGCACTACATACTTGCCTTGAGGTCCATGGACTCCTCAGTTACCACCACCAGTCCTGGTCTGCTTGCCTTGTTAGGGTTTTGTAGGACTGCACCCTGTCTGGTGATGTCACTATTCCTCCTGCCTTGCTATCACCCTCAGCTCACGGGTCACTGTTTCACACAGGCCAGCGCTTCCCCTTGCAGCTGAGTCTTGAACAACCGTGGATCCCGCACTGTCCATGAGTTCTGGTGGACACTGGAGGATGGAGATGGGCCTAATCTGCCTGCCCATCTCAGAGTTTGTCTTCTGTTCGCAGATTTCCAAAGCAGGAACTCGTTCTGTTTGTGTGTACCATTCTCTTACTGCAATGACTATGATTTCTTCATTAATAGCATGAAGCTTCTAGACAACTAAAGGCACATGAAGGTCTGAGGCAACCTGAACTTTGATTTTAAAGACAGGGACTTTTCCCATGCAGACACAGAGTGAATAATCAGAGATGCACCAGTGGCAAGAGTATAAGAAGGGAAGGAAATAATCATGTTTGTGTTTTCTTTTTCAAATACAAAGTGATGTTTGAAAACACTGAGAAAGTGTGAGGTTTCTGTCAGTCTTGGTCTGTGTCAGACTGTGGAACTGAATGACACGATATCCCTGGGGTCAAGGAGCTACTGGGATTCAAGAAAGGATTAGATATTCATAAGGATGCAAATGTATCCATGTCTACGGGAGGTGAGCATGCAAACCCTGATGTCAGACACCTGGATGATGGGACAGAGCACAGTATCAGCAAGACTGCTGACAATACAAAACCCGACTTTGGCAATCCTATGACAGTTCTCACATTTCTAGCACTGAGTTAAAGCTTCCTTGAGAAAGATTTCTCCTTCCTTTGACTTTAGACTTTTCCTACACCCTCCTCTAAATCTTTCAAAATTGGCCACTGTCTCCAGTGGTTCAGGGCTCTTTATCTGTGAAAAAACATCTGTAGGAAACAACTAATGAGAAGTTAGTGGTGGCAGCAATATGATGAGCCCCTCATCACATCAGAGATGAGAAAACAGATGAATTAGGTATCATGTCTAAGCCTGAATTGCTGTTCCTATGAGAGTGGGGCTCTGCAGGAGTTCTGAGATGCTAAGGATGGAGTCTGCATCAGCACTAAATGCTTTTGGCATGAAAAACTGATTGAGGCTGATCAAGGACTTTGATGGTCCCAAACTGGGGCAAAATACATGAGTGAGGATTTGTATGGATGAAGTGTGACAAATGAGCTGGGGGGAAAGAGGAGAGAGAAGGGCAGCGGATGGGCTTGGGGAAATGAGTGGGGAGGGGGATGCTGAGTGGTGTGACAGCAGAGGGGGCTGTAGGCCAGGCCTGAGGTTGGTTGTGGACCCTGGGTGGGAGGAAAGCAGGACAAGGTGGGGGACAACTTGGGCAGGGGGCTTCTTTCAGGCTGCCTGGAACTCTTGGTGCTCTTGGCTACTAGAGGACTCTCCTGGGAAGGCTGTGCTGTGACAGGAGTCAGAAGCATTACTGCTCTTTCCAGAACTAAAGCAATGTAGCAGTGAGATGAGACTTTTGAGGGCACAGAGGTTTAAGCTCCTGAAGCTGAGGTACAAGGTTGTGTCTCAGCCAACCAAATCCTCCCCATCTCTCCCTACCTTTGGAGGAGTGAGGGGCTGTGTCTTGCTGAGACCAGGGACAAGCAGGGAGAAGAAATCACTCACCACAATTTCTCTCATCCAGCCCATTGGGGCAATCTTTGATCCCATCACAGGCTGGGACGCACAAACCATTCACCAAACACAGGAACTCCCCGGGACAGGCTGTGAAACCAAGAGAGAGTAATTAGTCTCCAGCGACTGGAAACCTCCTGGCAGCAGAGCCCCACGGCTTGACAGCATGGAGTTGCACACCCTCCTGACCACACAAGTGCTGCTGCAGTGTGCTGGCAGCACTGCATCCCCAAAATATGCCACATCCTCTGCTCTTAACAGGGCCATATGGAGCCAGGGGAGAGAAGGCTTTCCCTGTTTCACATCGTACCAATGGGCAATATCCAGGATAACCACCTGTCTGGCACGCCATACCTTGGGATCACTGCTGTTTCACATCTCCTGAATGCCATGGGAAAGCTGAAACAGACTCTTTGGTGTTGTTATGCAAACTTACGTGGGACCTTGAAGGGGTTGTTGTTAGACACACTGACAGGTGCACGTGTTCAGGGACTGGTGTGCATTACTGGCACCCTTTAGGAGGGAGATGGTGAAACCTTGGAAAGACAGACTGTGGGTGGCATTTGCATATGTGTGCATTTGTGTGCGGTTTTATTTATGTCTCGTTTGCACGGATTCCAAGGTGAGCAGGAAGTGGCTCTCTAAGAGATCTTGTAATCAAAATTTAGCAACAAATATTGCTTCAAGCAGAGGTGCTTTCTTATTGAATTCCCAAGGCCAGTCCGTGATGTTGACATGAGGGTAAGATTTTAGGCAGCTTTATGACCTTGGGTTTTGTTGCATGGATGCTCTGGCCACAAGAGGCAGGGCCACATGTGCAGGATCAGCTTTGCACATAATCGCCTCTTCTTTTGGGGGGATCGCAGGTGTGTGCATCACCGGTGTGAGAGTGTCTCCCTGAAGGGTGGATGGCACCTCGGGCTCCTGGGCTGTGCCTTGTGTTTCTCCTGGCACAAGCCAAATGCAGAGGCGCTGCTGGTCCCCACCATCCCACTAAGGAGCAGGAAAGAACCTGAGCTTACGGTCAGATTGCTTGTACAGGCTGTAAGCTGCCTGTACGCCAGGCCCGGTTAAGGAGATCTGCGAGGTGAAGGTGATGGTGATGTCAGCAGAAGATGTGACTGGGATCCTCTCAGCATAGGCTTGCAGGGTCCGCAGGCCACACAACCTGAGGGGGAACAACAGGCAAGGTGGCTTGGACAGGGAGGCAGCAGACAGAGCAGGACAAGGGGGCTCAGTGGGGCTGGGGTGGGAAGGGGGTCACACAGACTGGGTGCTGCAGGGGAACCAGGACTACCAAATGTCTTCAGTATGCATGAGTCCAGAGCGACCCTTCTATCTCTGGACATTTCCCACTCTCTGGCAAGCACTGAGATCAGGCCATGCAAAGCAGTTTAGCTCTTATAGTGTAAGAAGATTCTTCTTTGTCATCTTCCTGAAGAAGCCATGTTGTAGAAACTGTGGCACTGACAGTTTAAGAGAGGAAGGCAGGGAAAGAAAAAGTGGAAATCCTAAGCCAGGGTAACATAACTTCTGGATCAGACCCTTCATAGGAAAACAAGTTACCTCCACAGGAACCATGGAGAAGGCACTAATGAGATGGGGCGGGGTGGGGGGGGACGGATTTGGATGAAAACAGGTAATTTTGCAGTAAGTGGGAGGAAAGCCAAAAGCTGTAGGTCCATGCATCTCAGAGCTTTCTTTGAGGAGATGGGAGCACAACAGCTCTCCATCCTTTGCACCTGGGCACTGGTGAGCAGCAGCTCCAGCTACATATGCATGCTAATTGTGGGAAGTCCTGCAGGGGAAGTGGCTGCAGTCAAAGCAGGAGGATATGGAGCTAAGGGGAAGATATGTACGGAGGTGGATGCAAGGCAATGGCACACAGAGATAATATTGCAGAGGTGGTGACAGGCAGATTTGCAAACACAGGAGATGTGGGAGGACACCAAGGTTACACACACAGGAGAAAACTAAGAAGTCTGATGCAAACGGCAAGTCAGAGAAAGCAGGTTGGTAGCTCAAAGAAAATCTGTAAAAAATGCGTTCACTGGGGAGAGAGTGAACAAGACGAGCAGAGTGGGCACCGAGTGTAGCTCAGTGTGCGGCTCTTCTTCAGATACGGTGGCTGAAGTGAGCAGAGAACCTGCAGAGGTTTATCCCAGTTTTATCCCAAGTGGGAAGTGACAGTCAGAAACCAGGACCCCACCACACACCTTCTGTTCTGAATTATCCACTGGCCTTGGGTACAGGGCAGGTCGTGCTTCTGTCTGCTCAGTGCGTAGGCATCGAACCAGAGGGTGACCCCATAGTCGAGGGATGGGACCTGCAGACAAGGGGGTGCAGAGCAGAGGGCACAGATGGCTCCTAGGAGTGTGACAGCACACTCCATAAGTCAGAACCGAGTAGAGCAAATGTGAAGGCCAGACATGTCTGGCCACATTGCAGGTCAGAAAGAAGCACCCTCTAAACTGAAGCCATGCCACAGCCCAGGGTGGCTCTGCTGCTGGTGTTAAAGCCTGGCAATTCCTATCAGTTCCTATCAATCTCGTTCGGCTTTGAACAACTCCTCTGGAGATCAGGTTTCAGATTCCTCCTTGGCTATGACATCTCTGTGCTGGATATGTGATATTAGACTCCTTCTCCTTCAGAAACACACCTTATGTGGAGGCTGGGCAGGCTGCCACCCTCTGCTTGCTTCTCATGATGATCTGACTGAGACCCCTGGCTGTGCCCCCCGCAATGTACGAAGTGTTGCCCGGGTTTCAGGGATGGGGTGGAGGCTCTTGTGGGAGCTGGCTCTTACCATCATGTGCCAGGTGCACTGCGTGTTGGGCGGGTAGTAGCTGGGGTAGTGTGGGGTGCCGATCTTCCCCTGCAGCTCCAGGCTCTCCCGCAGAGTTATGTTCACTTCACAAGCTGTAAATACAGACATTCAGAGCCCTGCTCTCTGTCAGCTCAGCCTCAGCCCAGAGAGGCCATGTATCCACTGGAGAAGAGAAGGGACTCTAAAGCCTGATGCCAAAGGTGACTGGGGTGCTCTGCCATCTCCCTTCAAGGGGCCATTTCAACCCAGGAAGATTTTAGCCTCCTCCTCTTGTCCAGAGAAGGTTAATGGTAATGTATTTTGCTGCCTTAGAGTCTTATGTTGAACTGACATTCATGTGCAAGCGCGTGTGGATGTGATGCCCAGGCCATGTCTGGTCTGTCCATGCGTGAGAGCTTGGCCTTCTCCCAGAGCATCACGATCACTCAGGCTCTGCCTGCCAGCCCCTGGGCTGTAAAGTCTCAAGCCACATGCTGGTGTATGAGTCCAAGTGAGGGAGCAACACCTAGCCTGCCTTTTACTGATCACCCTTGCAATCCAGAGTGAATTCTGCCCCTAGCAGGGATGCAGGACCTCCAGGAGCTGTGATGCTGCAGGAGATAACCCATCTTCTCCTTGTAACTATAGCCACCCTCCTCCAGCTCTCCTCACCTTCGAGGGGCACTGCCTGTGCTGAGAGGATGAAGGGGTCATAGTAGCTGTACATGGCCTTTTTCCACACAATGGACATGACAGGGCCAGACGAAAGGACTTCCACGACGGGCTCCTGCCGGCTGCAGCCGTAGATCCTCAGGGGAAAGAGATAAAAGGATGGGAGTGAAGCAAGCAATGAAGGAATAAAGGAGAAGAACGAGAGAGAGAGACAATGGAGATCTGTGTTATCCACACACAGCAGTTGTGAGGCACTAACTGAACCAAAGAAAGGGCCAACAGTGACAGCTCCTGCTGCACGGCTGTGCGAGACGTATCCCACATCAGCGACTTCAGCTCATCAGCAACAGGCAGGTTGTACATCAAAGAGAACCTCCTCTGATGTCGTCTGACACCTTCCCCTGCTGTGGTGTGTCATGCCATCCTGCCTGCCTTCCCCACTGTGTTCTCCCTGCTCGGGAGCTACCTACGAGGTGATGAGGTGTTTCTCCAGGGGCCCGGCTGCGTCGTACATTGCCAGGCGGTCCCTGCAGTCGGGCAGAGTCCACTCCAGACGTAGCTTGATCATGTAGCCCCTGAGGCCATGGAGGTGCCAAAGACAGCTGGAGGCCAGGTAGTCAGGGCCCTCCAGCCTTAGGATGTCATCCTCCTGGACATAGTTGTACCTGTAGCAACCTGAAACAGAGGTGGTTGTAAGGGAAATTAAGATCGGGGATTGTCACTGGGTACATCAGTGTAAGCCCTGTTTTAGGGTGAGGCTGACTCATCCCGGTGATCTTGGTTTACTTTTACGTATGTTGTGGTGGCACTGATCCTTTTGTACCATTGCCCCAGTTTCTCTCTACAAGAACTTTAGTTAAGTCCCCTTTTCCTTGGTTAAGCTAACACTACCTCAGGCTTTAAATATCAGCACAGCACAGTTATGTTCCACTGACTTTATTTACTTTTTCACTTCTTTCTCCTCTCAGCCCCATATTCTTCCTGGCTTTACATCTCCCTCATCTGAATTCCAGGTTTCAGAGGACTTTTACACCAGGACTTTTGAGTAAATATCAGCTTAAAGGTGAGCTTCAAATAGCATATCTAATGCAAGCTGCCAGACAGAGAACTTACAACACTGCCTGAAATTACTAAAAGCATCTTCAAACATTGCCAAGACAACAGACTCCTAAATGAGGCACATCCAGCGCAGAGCCACGCAGGAAATTCCCACCCCACTCAGCAGCATTGAGGGGGCCTGGAATTAGCACCGTGGTACCAGCACACCAAGCTATTTCGCAGTTCTCATTAGGACCAGGACAAGCCTGAGGTGGCTGCATTGCCCCTGGCAGCTGGTACCTCTGCCCAGAGCCATCCAGTATGTAGCAGTCATGTAGTTTGGATTTGGCCAAGCAGCAGCACTGGTGCTCCCTTGCTCCTACTCTCGTCTCCCCTTCCCAGGATTTACAACTCCAGGAGGCCAACAAGCTTTCTGTCCCCTGTGAAAATCCCTCCCATAAAGTCACGAACTCAAAATGAAAGGAAAAGGTAGCCTACCCAGAGTGGATTTCAGCACTACTATGTCTTTCACACTGGATTCTGTTAGAAAGAAAATATATAAAGGAAGATAAACAAAAGCATAAACTGGATAAAAAAAGATAATCTGATGACCTAGCATGGCAGGTGAGGACTCCCTTCCTTCCTAAGGTAACTGGCTCACAGCTTCAGCATGGGGCACCCTGCATGTACCTCTCTGTCTGCTCTCAGGGACTTCTTTCAGTCGTGCCTTCCCCAACCCATCTCACTGGGAAATTTCTCTGCCCCTGACCCAAATCCAACAGCCCTAATTCACGCTTTCCATCCCACCACGGACTTCTCTGCCTTTTTTCCTTGCCCATTTTTCTGTGCTGTTCCGGGACCTCTTCCCAGGAGGGCTGGGCATTGCTTCAGGCAGTCATCCCCCTCCTCTGCCAGCCACATCACAAGGCACAACCCCACTTCCCAGAGCCTTCACCATCTGCTGTCCCAGTTTAAAGAATGCCCACTCAAAAATATGGGCGGTACTGAGGGTGGAGAAGCAGTCCTCTTTTGATGACCACTCTGCAATGAGCTACTCCACATCCTTATGGAGTCCCCCTTTGGAGAAGGGAGTTGCGGAGAAAGTGACCAGCAAGGGATACAAATCTGTGCAAAATACTCATAGGGTGGACAACACTTTAAGAGAGCTGGGCTTTTCTCCAGCCTCCCAGCTGAACTGGAATCAGCCAGAGATCAGGTGCTACTGGGAATAATTGCCAAAATAAAAGGCACTGTGAGGTCAGCTGGGTGTGAGGATTGCTGTTGGGGGCTTGCCTAGGTCAGGGCTTTGGTCTTCTGGAGCTTCTAAGCAATTCTATGGGGAGAGATGAGTGGTTTTGTCATAGCAAAAACAGATGTTGTGGAAAATAGGATCCTGCAGGCATTAGGCAGGATCCTAGAGAAGCTCATGTGCTGTAGGAAATAGTTTGTGCAGAGCTGATAGTAAGTACTCTTTTATCTGAAGGTAATACACCCGAATTCCTGTAGGGAAAAGAAAGTCCTGAAAGACTTTTGGGGAAGGGCGAAGCTAGTGTACTGGGGTGAGTGTGGCTGACAGTAAAAATAAAGCACTGGAGATGTTGGAGAGGTTCCTGTGCTAGTCAGTGGTTTGCAGCTCTGCGTCTCAAGGCAGAGTGAATGTTTAGAGCTGAGCAACCCGGCAAGAGGCTGTCAGGAAGCAACGGAGTGCTAATGACCTGCTATTAGCTAGCTGTTCTTTCACTCTAACTGTACAGGGCAAATGAAACCAGAGGTTAAGTCACTGGCTGGAGGTCACCCTGGCTCAGCAGTATAAGAAGTTTCTGGCTTTTGCCTCAGTTATCAGACTGTACTTCTGACTGCAGGGGGAGGTGGAAAGGACTAGGGAAAGCAGAAGGAGCTGGATAAACCACAACTGGTGTGTTAAGTCCAAAATAGAAAGAAGTGTGGTTTGCTGAAATGAATAAAACAGTGAAACAGATGCAAAGCAAATAAGAGGGAACTGGGAACAGCTAAAATTATGGCACCACCATTTTTATTTGTTTATGAGTTGCATTATGAAGTGAGCAAATAAAAGGAAAATGCTAGATGGGCTGACTTGGAAGGACTCAGCATATTTCCTTGTGATATCTTTGTTAAGAAAGTTCATTTAAATTGGCTAAGCATAGGGTCTGGTATGCTGGAAAGAAATCATAAGTAGAAGTAAGGAATTAATGGTAACTGTGGGAGGAGATGTCTTGATGAAATGCTAATGCAGCTTCTGACTAAGATCTTAAAATGATGGTCTGGATGAGGGAGTGAAAATCATTTAGAGGAAATCGAATTTTCTTTATGGACACCAAAAAATGACCCACAAAACAATTGGGATGTGGGGGTAAAAGTTAAAGAAAGTATGGGTAGGATTATAATACAAGAAGCTTCATCTTAGAATAATGCAAGATAGCATGCTTGGGTAAAAAAAAGAAACCAACTTGGAGATGTAACATCTCATGGGAAGAAGAAACTTGGAAATAGGAGTCCCAAGAGGAGAGAACAAACAGTGTATTTTAAAACCTGTGAGATTTGGGACTCTGTAAGAGGGATCAGACCAGGCTGACAAGTTAAGCCTCATTATAAAGATCAAATATAAATTCCATTGGACTTGTGTGCATTGACTACAGCTGCATCCCTAGTCCTTTATCTAACACTTACTTTAGAGCAGTTTTGCATGGGTGGCTTTTTAAACAGGCTGTGACCTTCACTGTGGCAACAATAAATAATCCTTAAAATCATATGTCAAGAACTGAAGTGACAATGATGTTTTGTCTCAGAGGAAGACTTAGTGGTGACTCAGATATGTTGCTTTTGTTCTCTCTATCAAATAGTCTGGAATAGTCTCCCAAAGGAAAGTAGGAAACCTAAAAGCTCACTGTTTTCAAACTGAGCTGATCAAAGTCATGACCTGTCTAAGATCTTGCTCTATAGAAGCCAAAGCTGATGGGTGAAAACAAAAATTACCTATCTGACCATGATTGGGTGTATCTCCAATAATTTTAATGCTTCAAAGGAAGGATTTTTTTTTTTAATCAAACTTCAGTTTTCTCTATCAGTAAAAAATGTGAGTAATTGTATCTCCTGATCCTTACTATTTTCCTCATCCTCTTCAGGTTTCCTCTGTCTCCTTCAATAGTGACTCCTGGCCTTTTCTCCTAACCTTACACATTGTGAAGCATTTCTGACTGCTCAGGCCACGGCTGAGCAGCTGGTACTTACCCAGGAGAACCAGAGAGTCTGGGTTGACCCTGTACTCTGTCTGGTAGGACAGGCTGCCCGAGCTGTTGAAGCTGGTGGAGAGCTCTTGGTGGAGCACTGTGTTTACCCTCTCAGCAGTTGCCTCCTTCTGCTGACTCTCAGGGATTTGGAGGGTGAACCAGAAGAAGAAGGTCAGAGCTCCCTCCCTAACAGAGAAATAGCATGTAAAATGTTCTTGCTCTTCATCTCCAGAATTGCTGGAGAGAAAAACCCAGGAGATTAACCCACCCCACTGTTTTTCCGCAATCAGGCACATCTGTGTAGACTTTCCAGCTCTGCTGCTGTGACCTAGAGGAACCTCTTTGAGTGAGGCAGGAGAACTGCATTGCCCATGGTGTGAGTCAATGCTCAGTGCTTTGTGGGAAGAAGCCTTTCTATGCCATCTGGCTTTAGTGATGACCATATGAGCTCAAATTAATGTGGTAATTAATCAAGACTAGTCTAATGAGTAGTCTCATTTCAGGTAGAAATGACCTTTGGGTACTACTGACCGGGGGTTGAAAATAAAAGCTCAAGATTTCACTATCTCATCTCCCAGTGGTGACAAGTGGATGATTTATGATCGGGTACCTTACCACAACCCACTAATGCTGGGCAGGCTAAAGCTGCAGGAGTCTGTGACGGGGAAAGTTCTATTCAACCAGCTGGCAGCGAACATTGGCTGGGGGAGGGTGAGGAGATGTTGAAACACATCTTTGTTCAGTAAAAGACTAGAGGAAGATGTGTAAGTGAAACATTTCTTTCCCCAGTTGAAAATGGATTTACATCAAAGTTCCTTAGATGAAGGACAAATTTAGGAATGTGGTTTTCCATAGCAAAAAAACTCTGAAGCAAATGAATATCAGCCTGGAAATTATTTCTGCTATCCTGATATACTGTTATGACCTGCAAAGCTGTAGTCCCACATCTGTCTCATTCCACTATTATCCTGTTGCCAGGTGGTCCATGCTTCTTGGCGGGAATAACTTTTCCATGGTGCATTCTGGCCTCTCCCTTCTGGTGCCTAGAGTCAGGCCATAAAATAGCCTTCTTGAATTAGACAAATTAATTTCCAGCTGCTTAGTTTCTACTGACAATGCCAAGACAATTTTAAAAAATCTCTTCCCAATGATTTTTTTTTTTTTACTCCCTTGAACTTTTGCCTCTCTGAAAAATTTCTCGGTTTTGGCTTTTCATCATGACCTGGGATGAACAGGAACATCAAAATATCCCAGTTCTGTTATGCTGGAACCATTCTGAATCTGGACTGTCTCCAGCCTAGCCTGGAGCTCATGGCAGGGACTGCAGAAGTTTGTCACAAGCAGATTTCAGTGAAACCAGAGTACAGTTTACCAGAAGCTTTCACACATTAACAAGCAAATACGCTGTGGGTGCTACTCACCCAAAGGCATACACCGTGCTTGAATTGTAGTATCGACCGAGCTCTGTGGCATGTATCAGTTCCTTCAGCTGCAATGAGAACGTTGTCTGATAACTACAGTGCAAAGCTACAGCAGCAGATCCGATATTTCATCCCTCTTGCTGTATGGGCCCACCGAGTCTGCCCTTGGATGGGGGTGCCTGACCCCCTCCTCATTCTACTCACTGAGCAGCCTCAGGGCTGGCCCTGCTCATGGAAGTGCCCTCACCATGTTCTGCAGCTTAGCTGACTCCACCCAGAAGGCTCTGGACTCCACCTGCCCCAGGTCCGGGGAGTACCGGCGGTTGAGGACCTGGAGGCTGCCACAGTAAAACTGCAGGACGGACGGCTCCAGGTGCCATGGTCTGTAGTCTGCCAAGAGAACACACTACTGGGTTACCTTGGTGATATGCAGGGAAGAGGGGGTTACCCCTGTATATGACTGTCTAAAGATCACCCAGAGTCACTAATATGCTTTGGGCTGGGCATTGCTTTGACTACCCCCCATCCACCTCCTGCAGGGGGGAAAAACGTGTGAATTTTTACCTAGGAAATACCAGGTTGCTGCAGCAGCTCCAGCCAGCACAAGAAAGGCTATTCCAAGGGGCACATAGCGGAGGCAGCGACGTGAGTTAGTCTCTGATTTGTCATTTGAGAGCGAGCTGGAGTTTTCCTCCTGTTCCTCGGCCTCCATCAGGCGCGTCTGGTGACACAGCATGCCAGGGTCAGGCTGGTTTTTCTGTTTCCCTTTACACCCTCTCTGGAGGTGTTACGCCAAATCTGTCCTCCTCTCCCAAGATCTACGGCTCCAAGAGATCACTGTGCAAACCATGAAAGACTTTGCTCAAAGCACATGTTGGTAAAACTGCTAAATCAGTCGGAGACAGGCTTCCAGGACACTGTCCTGTCTAAATCTCCTGGTAATCCCTCGGTTTTCAAAGGCATTCCCTGGGTTTTGCTTCTGTCAAAACTGCAAATGAGTACAGTAATGAATATCTCTGAACACAAAAGAGCTGTCCTCCCAGGCTGGGAATTGTTTTAAAACTGATATTTTATTGATCTAGAAATCAATGCAGAAGGAAATCTGTGACCTGAAATGTGAGCAAAAGTTGCACAAACCGGCCACAGCCTGGGAGCCTGAAGTTGCACTTTGACTGCTGTGCCATTTTTATCTTGATCCCTAAAAGTAAGCAAACCTTGCCGTTCCCACCAGACCGTGTGTTCCCAGGCAAAGCCAGTGCTGGCACTGGCTCAATAGCTGAGCTAATGAGAAAAGAGCACCTGAATAATGTTCAGGCCTCCACCACCCTCTGCTTGTTCCAGGGGACACCTTCTGTCTTCCTTTGCCCCGCATCTCCCCCAAGCTGCTTCTTTTGCTTCTTTTGCTTCTTCCTGACTGCTTCCCTTCTGTCAGCCCCATGCTCTGAGGATAAGACGTACCATTGCCCGAGAGAGCCACACTAATACTGGTTTTGTCACCCACTTTCCTCCTCCTTTCCTCTGCCACCACGCAGTGCATGCCTGCCCTCAAAGGCTTTCTGTGTTTCTATAGTTGGAGAGGAAAGGGACGTGAATGCATCTGCATGGGAGGACACAGAGGTCTTGTGGAATGCTGTGTGTCTGTGAGTTGTCTTTGTGCCCAGTGGCGCATGGGAGGGACTTGCTGCGGCTGAGGGAAGAGGTGGCTGGCCTCATGCACATTTTAGCCCATGTGGATGCCACTGAGCATCACTTGATAAGGGTGAGTGGGCTTTTCAGCCTCCTCCCTCCCAGTTACGGAGCCCCAAGCCCTCCAGGCTGCCTTGCAACATGGAAACACACTTGCAGAATGTAAGCACCGGGTAGCTCGCTCCAGAGCACTGTGCCCAGCCTGGTGAACATCCCCACTCGGACAAGCACTCACACATCACTTGCTCTAACACACCCTTCCAGAGAGGCGGGCGGCACAAACAGGCCCAGCACTGACTGCCCTCCCCTGCTCCTTGTGGGGCACCTTTCTGTGCAACCCCTGGGAAGGATCTGCTCCCCAAGGAGCCAAGTTGGGTAGTCCAGGAGAGCAAGGGCACTTCTCCGCTACCTCAGCATCCCTTCAGAAACAGCAGGCATAAGCACACAACCGCAGATGGAGGGGCAGGGGAGCGAGGGCAGGAAGCAGCAGAAGAGCTTCTTTGTTAGTAGATTTGGTGGCAGGCACTGGGATTTCCCCCAGAGCTGCAGACCTACCTCTAAAGCCTGCTGCTGCCTGTGAGACCTGGCCCATACCCCTACGCAAGCCAGCTCACACCTGCAGGAAGTGCGGGAGAAAGCAGGACATCTATTTACCCAGCTCAAGGTCTCCTCAGTGATCAATAACCTGGTGCCATGTCCCTTCAGCTCGGCCTTTGTCCTGCACCGTCCTGCCGCCGTGGGTCAGCGCACCCTGCACAATGGCTTTTTCCTTTTCTGAAATTGAGGGTTTGGAGGCTTAAAATGGGAGAAGATCTGCAGGCTGAGCAGGGGAAGTCCAGAAAAAGTCAAGGTAGGAGCACCTCCAGCTGTGCAGAGAAGAGCAGTCCAGGAGACTGGTGCAGATCGCTTACGATGTCCTCCTCGGGGGACAGGGAGTTGCTGAGCAACTGCTGTATTTCTTAGCCACCCTCTTTGGTCCCACCGGCGTGTGCTCCCCAGCACAGGGAAGGAGCAGATGCTGGCTGGCAAGGGTAGATGGCTGGAAGGAGGGAGGACAGCAGTAGACAGCGGGTAACACTGGTTACCACAGTGTTCACGAAGATGAAGGCAAAGCACAGTGCCTCTCAGTGCCAACCCCAGAGACTCCCTCTTGTCTGCTTGCACTTCTCGCCGCCCAGTCTCCCGACACTGGGCTCCCCACACTCACTTGCACCACCGCTCAGACCTCCCTGCAGCATCTGCTTTTCTTCCAGCCCCAGGTCCTCCTCAGCTACTTTTCCTACACAAGCTTCTGCTTGCAGTCCTGCGGGTCTGTATGTGCCCCTTTGTTTTTCACAAAACGCAGAGACACTGCAGCTAGAGCAGAGTAAACAGAGTTATTCTGTCAATAAGTGGGTGACTCCTGACCCAGGGCTGAGCTCCAGCCAGTGACATCGAACTGGCGTTGAGCTGATTTGGGTCAGGGCTCACTTGGGCTCATTTTGGCAGCTGGGCAGGGATAGAAATTTTCAGCTCTGCCACTGGACCAGGTTTCGTCTGGGACTGCATGAAGACCAAAAGCCATTGCTGTAGCTGCCTCATGGTGGATTCTAGTAGATAAACATCAGATGTGGATAGAAAGCTGTAGTGTTTGACTGGGAATGCTTTCAGAACTGCTCAAGAGATTTGAGACCTGATTTCACTTTAAAAAGTTACTTTGAACCAGAATTTCTACAGATAATGAGCGACTAGCTGCATCTTTAGTCACATATGTATTCGTATATAGCTTTTCTGAGTTTACACTATGAGGGCTTGCCACAGTGGGTCAGAACCCTTCTGAGGGTATTTGTCAGTGCCAAAGACCTTACTTTTTTGAATTAAATTTTCCTGGAAAGAAGAATCTTCCTCCTCTGGTGTTTTCAGCAGAACAAAAATTGTAGAATTTCAATCTGATCTAGCTAAGCAAGCATACCACATCTATCACCACAGGCTTTTGAATCAACCAAGGACCCAAACCCTTGATCAGATCTGACTTCAGAGGAATTTTTTTACTGCAAGTACCCCTTACTTTCTGTTTCTCCACAGTGAAAAAAAAGGAAGAGATGTGGGAGGAGGCTGAGAGTGATATCTATTTATGGACAGTGTATCTTGGAAAGGAGATGAGAGATGTGACAGCTATCTTTGCTGTCTCTAGGCTTAAGATAAAGAGAGGACTCGTGCCTGTGGCTGCTAGCTTGATATTTTCCACACCAATATTTTCCACACAGTGCTGTTGCTCAGCTTTGGTTTGCCTCTGGTACTGATGGACGCGGTCATAGTGTGCTTCTGTGGGTTTGCGAAGCGCACGCTGTTCTCATGGGCTCGAGAGGGAACTGCTCCCCGTGTGACATTTCCAAAGGGCAGTTGGGAACCCAGCAGCGAAAGGTCCCCAAATCACTGAGAGTGTTATGACTCCGGCACTCACAACCTGTGTTACTCACATACGAGACCACATGATCTCGTCTTCCTGGAAGAAAGGTCCGGTTATCGCCAGATCTGACGCTGAGCACTTCCTGCCGCAGTGTGTCACACATTCACACCCAGCATGGCTGCGAAAGCCGTGCTAACAGCTTGCCAGCGCCAAAGCTGTCAACATTTTCACAAAAAGGGGGGGTGTGGAAAAAAACTGAGCCAGCAGGACAGTCCTCAGGAGCTTGCAACGGGATCACCTCTAATTCTGCTTTCTTTTTTAGGTGTCTGAATCCCTTGGGGCAGGGAGTAGGAAGGAGAGCTAAAAGTATATTAGTCCGAGCAAAACTTTACCTAGTTCCCTATTTAGAAAAGCTGTTAATCATTTCTCCTCACCCCAAAGGACAGAAAAACACTGTAGATTACTTAATATTTTGTTTCTTTACAAAGAAGCAAACCCGGGTTTTTGTACTTAGCAGCAAGATGTACTCAGAAAGAGTATAGATATATAGTTTGGTCATGCAGAGAGAAAATTAGAAAGGAGAAAGTCCAGCTAGAGCTTAATCTAGTCACTGTCATCAAAAATAACAAAAACACTAATAACAAAAAGAGGGTCAAGGAGAATCTCCATCCTTTATTTGATGTGTTGGGGGAATATTGACATCAAGGGTGAGGCTGAGCTACTTAATGCCTTCTTTGCCTCAGTCTTTAGCAGAAAGACCAGATGTCTTCAGGGTACCCACACCCCTGAGCTAGAAGAGAAATTCAGGGAGCAGAATAAACCCTCTATAACCCAGGAGGAAGTAGTTAGTGACCAGGTGTGCCACTTAGACACTCCCAGGTCTGTGGGGCTGGATGGGATCCAACTAAGGGCACTGAGAAAACTGGCAGAAGAGCTCACCAAGCCACTTTCTGTCATTTATCAGCAGTCCTGGCTAGCCAGGGAGGCCCCAGGTGACTGGAGGTTAGCCAATGTGACACCCATCTACAAAAAGGGCTGGAAGGAGGATCTGGGGAACTACAGGCCTGTCAGCCTGACCTCAGTGCCAGGAAAGGTCAGGGAGCAATTCATCTTGAGTGCCTTCACATGGCAGGCACAGAGCAACAAAGGGATCTAGCGCAGCCAGTGTGGGTTTAGGAAAGGAATGTCCTGCTTGAGCAGCCTGATCTCCTATGACAGGGTGACCCACTTAGTGGATGAGGGAAAGGCTGTGGATGTTGTCTACCTAATCTTTAGTAAAACCTTTTACACTATCTACCACAGCATTCTCCTGGAGAAACTGGCAGCCCATGGCGTGGATGTGTGTACTCTTTGTTGGGTAAAGCACTGGCTGGATGGCTGAGCCCAGAGAGTTGTGTTGATCAGAGTTAAATCCGGTTGGCAGCCGGTCACCAGCGGTGTTCCCCAGGGTTCAGTACAGGGGCCAGCCCCGTTTAAGGTCTATCCATAGTCTGGATGAGGGCATCAAGGGCTCCCCTTTCATCATTTTGCAGATGACACCAAGCTGGGCAGGAGTATTGCTCTGCTGCAGGGTAGGAAGGCTCTGCAGAGGGATCTGGACAGGTTGGATTGATGAGCCAAGGCCAGTTGTATGAGGCTCAACACAGTGAAGTGCCGGGTGCTGCCCTTGGGTCACAACAACCCCAGGCAGCACCACAGGCTGGAGGCAGAGTGGCTGAAAAGCTGCCCAGTGGGAAAGGACCTGGGGTTGCTGGTTGAGAGTGGCTGAACATGAGCCAGCTGTTCCCAGGTGGCCAAGAAGGCCAGTGGCATCCTGGCCTATGTCAGCAATAGTGCGGCCAGCAGGACCAGGGCAGTCATCATCCCCCCGTACGCAGCACTGATGAGGCCACAGCTTGAGTCCCGTGTCCAGTTCCAGGCCCCTCGATACAGGAGAGACACTGAGGTTCTGGAGTGTG
>VYZQ01031065.1:58322-77745 GCA_013400655.1 Mystacornis crossleyi | reverse complement strand
ATTACAGTGTCAAGTTTCCTACTGGGAAACCCCATTTTGTGGCTAAACTCTGCTTTTGATTTCAATGTTCTTTGTTAATTACTGCCTTCTTTCCCAGGGCAGAGCGAATAATCTTCATCTTCTCTTCCCCTTAGGTTAATATCAAACACTGGCCTTCGGTTTTTACCTGCTGTCCACAAGGTTCATTCTTTCCAGAAAGTTTTGCTGTAAGTTTGAATGTTTGCTTTTCACTTTTTGAAAGCTTCCTTTGAGCGTTCTTCTGCTCCACCAAGACCTTTCAAGACATGATTCCCCTTGTGTTCATTTATTAGCTCTGCATTGGCGTGTTGATTGCAGTTTTGTAGTCATCGATGATAACGTGGCTCAGAAGGTCGCGGTTCTCTCCAGGTTTCCCTTCTACAAAGCGTTGGAACTTGCACTTCACAGACCACTCTTCCTTTAACTGCACTATGAGCACGTGCCTGGGTGGCCCAGGGGACAGATAACAGCCTTTGACTCCTCTTTGGCAAGTTGAAATCCAAACCAGGATGGTGGCAGTGGAAATGTGTTGCCACCTGGTGACGATTTTCTGGCCTGCATGAGAAGAGTCACTGATCTCAGAGCTGTGTTCCATCAGAAGTGGCCACATCACAGAGAAAAGAAGAAAAAAGACCAAAAATACCCTAAACTCAGGGAATTATCTACCATAACCCTTTTTTGTTTTCCCCAGTAGTAAAACTATCCAGAGAATGAAAATGTTTTTCTATGGAAAATTCCAATGTCAATGAGGAAAAAATTATTTGTGCAAAATTTTATGTGAAAACAGGCTGTTAATTACCTAAGGCACTTCTTCTTCTGTAGAAAAAATGCATATCAGAAAAGCTTGATTTCTTTATCACTGAAAAATATTTTTACATACATTTCTCAGTCAGTTCGTACTATAACTGAAAGCATTCTTTTGGACAAGATTTATTGTTAATTCACACACAAAGTTCTGCATCTTCAGATCTTTGATTAGAAGATTTCAACCTGCACTTATGTATGCACTTATCTTACTAATAGCCATTAATATAAATAAAAATACATATAAAACATAGAGGGGGATGCATGAATATAGTATACACACATATAAGAAAAGAAATCAATTTCAGGAATACATTTGACATATGTAGTTCTGAGAATTTCACATCATTGCTCCTCGAAACCACCAAGGAAATGCAACAACTGTGGCACTACAGAGACTTTCACCTGTACACCTTTGTGTTTATCATCAGTCTTAACTAGACTGGAATTTCTGTGCCCTCTACCAGAAAGAGATTTTGATTTTTTAGGTGCAACTCCTCGCTTCCCTGTAAGAATAAATAGACCTTGCTACTGCTTGAGTCCCAAACTAGACCTCGGTTCAAGCCTCGGTCCCTCGGAGGTCAATAAGAAAATTCCCCTTGGCTTCAATTGTGCCAATATTTAAGTCCCAAAGACAGGTCTTGATGTTTATAAAGGGCAGATCTTTAGCAGAGGGATACAGTTCACCTGCATGGGTGCCATGTTCCCTCCCTATTCCTGCCTCTGCTGACCTTAGTTTGCTGAATGAAGCCTCTGTGTAAGTGTTACTCGGTGCAGAGTTGTGGCTGTATGGAGCTGTCAGCATGAGATAATTTTGGAACCATGCTTAATTTCAAGCATTTCAGATAATTAATTTTGTTCCGTGCTTTCCAACAGAAACAGCATGGAAACAGCCATATCCCCAGTCTAAATTATGAGTAACACTATTTAACTTCTCTGAGCATTATTTTGAGCCAGCAGCAGAACGTTCCTTTTTTTTGTATCAGTCACAACTGAGGAAAGACAGAATTTCCTACTTGTCTGTTCAACAAACTGCACTGACTGGGGTCCTGCATTTAAGTTCTTAAGCACATACAAAGCTTATAAGCAACCCTGTTGACATCAGCTGGGGAATGATTCATGGGCTGGTAGGTACCTTGCTGAATCAGGCCAAAAAGGCTAATGGCTTTCCTCCTTCTGGTTGGGAGGCTGAGAGAAGGGGTGGCCTCGCAGCCCCTCCAATTGCTTTTTCTGGGGAGTATGTTTGCTGGAGGAGCTATTTCGTCCACCTCAAGGTTATAGACCTGAGCTTTTATGCATTTTAATGTCTTCAGCCTATTTGGGAGGAAAGTATGGGGGTGTTGGAAATGTTCTGCTCCAGCCTTTTTTATCAGGAAGGTTTGTGCTCTGCAGGAAAAAAATGTCTTGGAAACGTAGGTTATTACCCTCTGTGTATAGTACTTCCTTGGATTGAATATAAGGGAAAAATACTGTGTTTGAAGCAGCACATTGTATTGAAAGGCTCACAGAAGTACAAAAAGGTGTAGTTTCTATTGTATTTTATTTTTCAGAGATATTCAAGACAATATCAATATACGTACAATTGAAAGAAATTCATTCATGGGCCTGAGTTCTGAAAGTGTGATTCTGTGAGTAGACGTAGCAAATTCATTATTCTCCTTGTTAGCTCATTTCTCTTCCAGAACAGGGTCAAGGATACCAGGAGTTGGGCACTTTTCATAGACTTCTAAATTCAGTTTGAGATTTTACATTTCTCCTTGCCCCTGAGATCACTGTATTCTGTTTGCCTGCCATGAAAAAAATGAATGCTTTGGGGGTTTTTTGTTGTGTTCTAGTCCTGCTCTTTATTTTAGAAGCACATCAGAGAGCAAATTTAGTAATTACCAATGCCAAGGTTAAACACATGCAGCTACAGTTCCCTGTGATACAAATTGTGTTCAAAAGGATGGCTCGACTCATAAATATTTACGGTCAGACACATCACTCAAAGACATTTATTACTTGGGCAGAATGTATGTAGATGTTGTGGAAATGTGGTTTATTTGTACGCAACGTTAATGCATTGGTACGGACGGGTTCACAATGCATTTTGGAGCTGCATGGTTAGATGACTCCACATTTGATTTGAACAGTCATGTATTTTAATGAACTAGCTGGCTTCTTTGATCCCTTCTCTCTGTATACCAAAACATACTGTTTGCTTGCTAACAAGCTGCCTTCCTTTCACTTAGCCAGTGGCCAGACTGGAAAAAATTCCCACTGTGTTTGTGTGGTTTACCTGGCACACTGAGAGAGAAAAGCAAGGTTTGAATTGACTGACTGGGCTCACATCGATTCTGGAGGGAGCAAGATCAGACCATCAATAACGAAGAGAGGCCAGTAACAAGTCATTTAGCTTTATCTCTCCCTTTTCCCTATCATTTATGCACAACCTGTCTCTACTTCAAGTTCTGAAGTTTTAAACACACACACACTCACACATACACACAGACTTTTCTCAAATACATATTCAAGTAATTATATCACAAGTGCACTGCTTTATATTTTCTCCTGTGATGATAATATTTGCTGCTCAGGTAGGACTTTGCATTTGCAAAGCACTGCACAAATACTGTATATTTTTTCATAATGCCACCAAAGGGTGAGATAAATATCCCAGATTTTTGCTGTGTTTGACCTCTCTGTGGCGTTTGAACAGCATGAAGTTGGCTTCCCCTCTCTCCCCAAAATGTTCCATGCTTAGATCAGGAGGAAATTCTTTACTGTGAGGGGGTGAGGCAGTGGAACAGGTTGCCCCAAGGAGTTGTGGATGCCCCATCCCTGGATGTGTTCAAGGCCAGGGTGGATGGAGCTTTGGGCAAGCTGGTCTAGTGGAAGGTGTTCCTGTCCATGGCAGGGGGTTTGGAACCACGTGATCTTTACAGTCCCTTCCAGCCTAAACCTTTTTACCATTCTGTGATATGATTATTGCCTGGATATTGAAGGATACCTCTCTGGGGGCTTCAGGCTGCTGGTTTGCTAGCAAAATTGTCCTGTTGGGGGGATCATGTCCACTTCCAGCTCCTTTTCCCTGCTTCCTGCAGCTGCCCATTGTCACGGGCTTCCCACAGCCACCAGTGTGTGCAGGAGCAGCAAGAGCTGTGTGAGCAGACCTGGCCTCCACCACCCTGGTCAGACAATGTCCTGGCTTTGCTTGAGTTCTGCCTAGAGCAGTTCAGGATAGAGGCCCTGCATGTGCCCTTTGAGAGTCCCTGATGAGGCTTTCCTTGTTCTGTGGTGAACTTAGTTCACTTTAGACACAAATTTGCCATTTTTCTATGCGAAACAAAAGTCACAGCAACTCAACAAAAAGTTATGGTTATGGCAACATCATTTAGTGAAAGCAGGCATATCAGGATGATTAAAATCACCCAGGACCTGCTGACCCCCACATTCTAGGGAGAAACCATTTTAATGGGCTTAGCTGTGGCAGGCTCCAAGCACATTTACGCCAGTAATTTGGATTGCATCTGATTTATGCTATGCATGGGATCAGCACAGGTGGGAACCGAGGAAGCACTTGGTAATGAAGAGCTAGAATTTATGGAAGAAATTCACCTTGCTTCCAGGTCTGCATGCGACTTAGGCTCCAAGATAGATCTTTCCAGTCCTGAAATAGGGTGTAAATGGTACCTCAGGGGCAGTGACCTCTTGCACTGGGTGAATTTTAAAGTGTCTTTTAAAAATCTGCTCTAGCCATGAAATGATAAGGAAAAGCCCCATGTCCAAGCTCTGGATCTCCGCCTCCACTGTCACCTTCCTAATGTAAGAGTCAGTGGAGTCAGTAAGGATGCTGGTTGAAGTGAGGGGAGAATCTGCCTCAACAGGAATTTTTCTATGTGTACTGTAATGAGGTCTTGGGATTTGGGTAATTTTTTTTCTCTTTTTACCACTCAGATGCTATTAGCCAGGTGACAGGAGTGGATAGCCCACACTGCATGGCTACAGTTGACTCTGTTTTACAACCTTAGTATCTCTTTGCATTAACATCATGTTCAGTGAGAGAATGCAGCAAGTGCTAATAGTGTGATTAAAAACATATCTATCAGCCTGGCAGCTACAAATTTATAAGATCAATGTAATATAATAAATGTTTCAAATGCTGTAAGCAGGGACCTGTCTCTCCTCCATACCCTCTCACTCATGTCTAATAGTGCTGGCAAGTGAAGGGGACGGTGACAGTTCTCCTGATCCAGCCTGACAGACATTATAGACACAGAGCTATGTGCATCTGCCTGTCATGGTCAAAAGAGCAATCCTCTCGGCCAGACCCATGACTGATTTCCGTGCTGACCTTAGCTCACCTCCTCAGACCTCAGATAAGTGGGTCACTTACATGCTCAGCTTTCAAAGTGAATTAGAAAAGAGTCTGGGTTTGCTGACAGTTTAATTAAATCAGGCCATTTTTGCCATCAGTCAGACCTGTCATTGCCTGTTGGAGAGGGCGTGAGCTGCAAAGTGACGTTTAAGGCGAGATGAAAGATTGCACCGTAAAGATGATAAATATAACTGACCTAAATGTAAATTTTTAGGACCGCAAAGGGACAGAGGGAAGGACGTTAAACGTTAATTAGGTAATGCACCAGAGTAAAAACTTGGCAGAGAGCCCCAGGAGCTTCAATTGCCAAGTTCAGTACCTGTGTCTCCTCCTGGTGAAAGGAGCCTAGGGAGGTAGGACTGGGCAGCAGAGCAGACAGGGAGTGTAATTTGTCAAGGCAGCAGCATAGGAGGAATCACCGGCTTTCTGGGCAGTTTGGCTGCCCCCTCCTGCCCTCCTGCCTGGCTCAGTGACCATCAGCTTCCCTCCTCCACCTGCCTGTCTGCGGATGTGAGCCCGTGGCACACAGCAGGCTTTTTTCTCTGATAACTGGCAAAGATGAAGCCGTGGCCCAACGTTTCAAAAGCATCTTGCTGAGAGTAAAACTGAGTGGCACTGACAGCACCAGCAGGAAAGACCCTGTTCTCCCTGGCCCCTCTGCTGCCTTCCCAGTGGAGCCACGAGCAGCACCAGCACCTTCACCAGCTCTGCCCTTCAGGCACTTACTCCAGCTGCCATCTCTGATGGTAGCACTCATCCACCCCATTCATGTCTGCCCTCTCCAAAGCCTCCCTCCAACTGCTGGGAGCCTACAGGCTAGGATTTGTAGAAATTTCACCATTTTAATGTTCATTTAACAAATTTACTTGTTTGAGATTCCCTGTTTTGAATTGCATATATTTTAGTCATGAAGCATAAATAAGAACACAACTCCTTTTTCCTTTTTCTCTATTTCAGACGGCTGAATAAAAATGGAATTCAGGACATTGAGAATCATGCATTTAATGGAACATACCTGGATGAGCTGTAACTATTTCTGTTGTTTGTAATTCTGAAAAATGAAGATAGTAACTTCTGCAAGATTTTATTTTTTTAATCTCAGATTGTTTCAGCATAAATGTTATGTTTTTCAGAAATCTAAGTGATAATCACAACCTAGAAAATTTACCAAACGAGGTCTTCCAGGGAGCCAATGGACCCGCTGTTTTGTAAGTAGTATTTGGATCACATTTTTCTCGTTCTTGACTCCTTAGAAAAGATCAGAGAAGAATGTGTGAATGCCTGTCTGGATTTCAACATCTTGCAAACCTTGGAGTTCAAGACCAGAGGTTTAGTTCTGAATAAAAAAAAAAAGGAAGCCATAAGCGAAATTTCAGTCTAGAACCTTATTTTCACTTTTTCCTCAAGTTTTTGAGAGTATTGAGAGTTAGAGATTGAGATCCAGATACCTCTCCACAGTTTATTAAACTGTGCAAGAGAGGAGTTGTTCTACTTTTCTTTTTCCTCTAGAAAAAAATGCTTTTGGTTTTCCGTTTCACCAAAACCAAGACTGGGTGAGTGGTTCTCACTGCTTACATCTGAATTACTTGCCACTGAAGATCTGCACCTGCATCTGTGCGGCTTGAATCTGACGGAAATTTCCTATCTTACGGGGATGGGGATTGGGATAGGTATGAGATGCATCCCACTCAGTTACAGCAGGATGTCCTTGGTGGGTGATGAGCTGGGAATCGAGAACTCAGCAGTAGAAAATTCAGCAGTAGGATGCTCATGCTTATTACCTCAAGCCACAGTTTGCCATAGGGTCCAAAAATGTTTGAGTGTGCACAGCTGCTTGTGTTTCTGAGCACAAGCCACCACATGTAAGAGCTGCAAGAGAGACGTGGGATTCTTTCTTGCCTCACCTACTCATTGGAACACTTTTCTCTTTGCCTCTACCCTGGTTGTCCAGAGAGGGCTAAAAGTCACTCAGAATGAGTGAGAGGGGTCACTGGAGCTGTTGGAAGATTTTACACGGATGCTAGAGCGGTTACAAATCTGAAAAGGAAGGAGGAAACAAATGTCTGATTAACCTTGAGTTCAGTCCAGAGCTCTTCTGAAAGCCTCATTTTCCACTTTATGAGGGTCAGTGCATAAAGAACTATGACATAAATAACTATGGTCTGGGTTACTGCATTCTGCTCCACTTCCATTGTTTCTTCAAAGCATCTTCTTTTTTCTGGAAAAGACTGATGCTGGAGCATCTTTTCATCAGTAAAGTCATAGGTGTTTCTTTGGGAAATCATTGTTTCCTGTAGCAAAAAGTAAATGCATTTTCTCTGCAAGCTATACTTGATACAATCATATTCTGGAGGTTTATCAAATTGATTTGCCTGTAGTTGAGATTCATTTGATATTTCAATTTCTAACACTGAGTTATTTGTGTAAAAAGTTTTCTGTTCCATTACCAATACATCCACTATTCCGTGGATGGGAAATTACCTTTTTATCCTGGATGAGATCATGAAAGAAGAGCCTTCTTACTCATCCATCACTGTAGTGTACACCAGGGATGTGCTTTCACTTGTGGAAATGATTGACCCATAATCATATCTTTGCTGGGACAAATCATATTTTTGCTGTTTCTGCAATGAAATCCGTGTTGCAGACTGCAGTGTTTTAATAGAATGAACACCAGGCTGGTTTAACTCTTGACCTTCCTGAACCAGTGTTATAGAGTCAATTAACACCAACTTCTATTTTATAATTCATCATATTAAAGTAATGTGAAAGAAACACAAACACAGACAGACAGCACCATTCATAGGCCTTGTACAGGCTACAGAGTTTCACAAATCAATTCCTCTCTCAGACTCGCAGCTCTTGGCTGAATTAGAATCTCTCTTTGGGAAAGACATCAAATTTTGAGTTAAAGGATTTTGGCATTGACAGTAGGCTAGTAAATCAAATAGCTAATAAATCCCACAACTATATATATTCCTTCTATACAGAAATACACTCTTTTTCCAACTTGGAGTTTCATAGCTTCAATTTTCTGCTGCATTGTTTCATTTAATTGTCTGCTGCTGCTCTAGTGGCTTGTTGTGGCTTGCACCAGCTTTTGCTGGTGTCCTTAGTTCTCTGGCTGTGTCCTGACTCGATGCAGGGCGAGGTATGGCTGTGGCCCATCCCACCCTTGCACTTGGTCTTCACTGGGAATCCCACATATGGGGGCTACAGGAGAGTTCCAGTAGATCCCCAGCTCACCAGCTGAGTCCCTGAAGCACAGCCAGAGACCATTTTAGATACAAGCACAGAGGAAATTGTTCTCCCCAATCCTCCTACCCTGCTCTGATTTCTGCTCCAGGAGCTATTTTTTGCCATTCCTGTCGGTGCCTTCCAGACCTCATCAGCCGGTCAGTATTTTTGCTAATCCAACAGAGACTCCCAGTGGGAAAGGGAAGTGATTGGAAGAGAAGGCAGATTCATTTTGCTGTTCCTGCACTGGCTGCTGTCAAGGCTGATGACTCACAGCCAAGCAATGATAAGAACACGTATTTTAATCACCAATGCTTTCTAGTTTGATTTCCTACTGCCACTTTATAATCTTGTTCATCAGGCTTATTTATCAAGCTTCTAACTAAAGAACATCATCCCAAAGAACCTCTGCACTGAGGTGTGTGTGGTAACTCAGTGGAGTAATTTACTAAACCAGTGTCTGTGTTTGCTGTTTGGGGGCTTGTCGGTGGTGTATCCATAGCTATCCCTCACAGACATACTAGCAAAACCCACAGGGGTATGCAAAGCACTTTCCCTAACTCGCTTCTGTTTAAGTGTGATAATGAGCATAAAAAGAAAAGTTTCTTAAATACGAAGAAAAAGGTTTTGTGGCAAAAATATTTAATATCCATGAAACTATTTGGAGATGACGAGAGATTCTGTAAACTTTTAGATATTTTTAAGTCTTAAGTGCTATTCCTGTTCAGATTTGCTTATTTCCACTCTGGGTAATAGCAGTTTGGACTCAGTAATGATTTTTAGCTAACAAGCCAAGGAAAACATTTTCTGTGCTGTTGTTCAGAACTATGAAATTACACATTCTCCTAATGATGCCGTGAGTGATGCTGTCTGTGGATTTAAGCAGAAACCTGCTGTTTAGTTTTTGACTCATGAGCATATACTCTGGGTGACAGTTTTCATTAGGCAGAGCACTGAGAGCAGTAGTCAGCACATGCGAAAATTGAGGCTGCTCATTGCAACCTAATTACCTCTTCAAGCGTCCAAGGCAGAAATCGATAGCCTAAAATTTCTTATCGGCTGCTGGTTTTAGCTGCTGTAGAAACAGGCCCAGGACCTCAGGACCCTTTCTATGAGAGGTGTGGCTTCTCTTAGCCTGCCCTGCAGAAGTTCACAGCACTTTGGAATACACCAGTCTGTCTTCCAGTAAAAGTCGCGGTCTCAAGTCGGGGCAGCGGAGTGGAGTTTGTGTTTGCTCCTCTGCTGCCACAGTCCATTGTCCAGTTGTTGAAAGTGGTACTTCAGAGCCTGGATGTAAAGCCTCAACTGTGGGCACAGCACGGACACAAAGATCATCTGTACCAGTTTTACAAACCGCTTTATCAGCTGCCTATGAACTTCTTAGGCTTGGCTGGCATTCAAGCAGAGCCCTTTCCTGGAACTAATTTTTCTTCCTGGACCAGAAAACAGCGGTGCAAATGCGTGTGTGGTACATAGCAACTCTCTAAAATTTATTACATACTGCTAAACCTGGTCTTCCCCTCACATGGCACCACTCTCCTGTATTAATATGATAATAACAATTTGTGCATGTTGGGTGATAGAGATCAGATAACAGGTCCTGACATCACACTGTCACAGCTGAATTGGAAACTGTACCTTTGGGGGGACATGGAGAAAAGTACAAATATTGTCAGTTTAATTCCTTGATTAGGGAGAAATCTTTTCTTTTCTTGGAGAATAAAGAGCAGGGCAGCCCCACCAACTCTGCATCCTGGATCAGTCTCAGGCTGTGCGAGCATAGGGCTTAAAGGAGGAAGGGTGATTTCGTGCAGTTCATTTTTACCTTTGCTCTTCAGAGAAAGGAGTTGATCTCAGGCTGTCATGATCTGAGGGACATGGTTTATGTCCCAGTGAGGGACACGTGGAGATGTTTTGCCCCAGCTGCTGCAGTCTGGAGCTATGAGGATGGACTCCCAAGTATCTCTTAGCCTGGAGATGGTGCCCTCTTGGTCCTTCTTCCCTTTCTTCCCTTGCATGGCACAAATCGAGATTAAGTGTTTGCAGAATGTGTTTCTTTTTAAAATCCACTCTAATGCCTTCTTTAGTACATTCATGGCTGCTGATTCCATCGCTGCCTCTGATAGCCTGTCCCACAGTAACTGCCTTCCACATAAATACATCTCTCCTAACCTCCTGCAGAAGTGCCCCTTTCTTTGCTTCAGTCTGCGCTATATTTGTTTTCTAAACCTCTGAGAAGGTTTTGTTGGGATTTTTTTTTTTGTTCCTAACAGCCTGAACAATGCCATCCCTGTCTCTCTTTAATCTGTTTTTCTTCCTAATGAGTACAAAACCTGATATCCCCAACCTGTCTTCACATCTGTACTCACATGTGAGCTTCTCTCTTTGTGTTTATTGCCTTTTCCACAGCAGCCTTCCCATGGTGTGATGTTAATACAGCAAACTTCTATTGTGATTTCATCAGCCTCTTTTTATCCTTTTTATCCCAGTATTCTGGGGTGACTGCTGCATTTACTGGGTATTTCTTAAACCCAGCATCATATGGCAGTAATAGTTTATATGCCTGCTAATTTTTACCCAGAAAATTATTGGATTTTTTTCTTTTGTTCTCACAGACTAACATCACTTGATTGTTTTTGCAATGGATATTAGCTCAGTTTGCTGGAGGAACACCTCATTTAGCACTGGATCCTCTTTCAGTGTAGATATCCAGCTGATCTCTTTCCAGTCACTACTCTTGAGTAGGACAATCTAAAACTCATATCCATTGTTGAGCAGAAGTAAATTTGCTTTTTACCAAGATTTTCGTATGTTTTCTTAAAGGGATATTTCCAGCACGAAAATCAGTTTCCTGCCAAGTCATGGATTAGAACTCATTAAGAAGCTAAGAGCAAGGTCTACATACAATTTAAAAAAGCTTCCTGATTTAAGCAAATTTAGATCTTTGATTGAGGCAAACTTCACCTATCCTAGCCATTGCTGTGCATTTACAAACTGGAAAAGACAAAAGTAAGTGATTTAATTTTTTTTTTCTTTTTGGTGCTTTTCAGCAGTTGATAGTGAATTAAATAAAATTCTTCAAAATGTGGATAGAAAAGGTCTCTTCAGTGCTGGTGAGTAAATGAATGGAAATAAATGAATACACAATAGATACAGGTTTATGAATGCTACACAGTGCACTGGCCCTCCATTAGAGGAAATTATTAAATTTTGGTAGCATCAGCACTTTCCCCCAACACAGCTCTGCCCCCACCTGTCCTAAGTCCGTCTTTCACTGGGACCAGCCTGGAGCTACTCTGAAGACATCAAACAGAAAACGGTTGATAACGTTCTCAGAAAGTAACTGGAGGGAAAGCTGTGTTTGCAGAGAAGCTGGTCAACAATTTCCATCAGTCCAGGAGGCCAACAGGACCACTGAGTGATCCCAAACTCTTCTCCCAGAAGGCCTCACTGATGTTGGAGCACTGTCCAGCCAAGCATCACAGATACATTAGCTGTTGAGTTCACATTCACAGTATTTTGGGACACGATTTCTGAGCAGATCCATTTCACACAAATCAACAGAGCAGGGTGGGAGACTAAGGTGTCTTTTTAGACTCCAAAGGTAATTTTCCATGCTTTTTTTTAATTTTCCATTAGCAAGTTGCAGTGAGACTTCAGGTATCGGTGGTTCTCACTGAGTATTTTCACCTCAGTCATACAGTCTTGAAATGTACACATTCACTAGTTAATGAACCTCCTGAATTTGTGCCACTGGAAAATATGAAGAACTGGTACTTACGGAAACCGTTGTTACTGTTTGAAATTATTCCTTTACTGGATGTCCTGAAAGACTTGGACTTCGTCATGGCAGAAAAACAAAGTCATTGTTAGAATTCCAGACATCATCTCCAGAAGTGGCATAAAACTTCCAAGAAAAGTAAAACCATGCAGAGAAAGCATAAACTGTTACTAGCTTCTATTTCAATACCCTTAATAGCCATTTATTTTACTTTTAGCATTGTATTTTCACCAGGCAAGGGAAGACAACTGAGTTTGCTCATAGCTAATAAATAATCACCTACACATGTTTGCAAAACTGTGTAAAGATTGCAAGTGTGATGGCAGAGACAGCAGCGATAACAGAAGTATCTGACAGAACCCCTCCCCCATCACCCATTTGTGATCCGAAATGCTAAGTTTTCACTAGAACAGTTTATCAGCAGGAGAGATTGTCACACACTTGTGCAGTCTTATGCAGACACAGTGCCCGGTAGCTTCTAAAAAGAAATGGGTCCAGTCCTTCCAGAACCAGTGGCAAAGTATTGTTTTCCAATGAGTGCAGTGAAAGTATGTTTGGTCCTGGATCTGCAAAGGAACTCTGACATCACTGAGATTCATATTTCTGAAGGTACTTGGCTTCTGGGCTGCTTGAGCCTAATCAGAACCCAAATCCCAGAATCCACCCCTTAAACTAGGCAACTGGACTTTTCAAAAACAAAGTAAGGGTTGCTATTGAAAGAAAGCTCCCAGAGAAAATAGTCCTGACCCTGTGGTAAGCTCTCAGTATCCAGCCCCCTCACTTGGGCTTTGAAAAACTTCCATGCCACACACTCGCTCCAGGGAATTGAAGTCCACACCACTTGATAAGAAGCCAAGGAGAACATAACACAGCACTTTCCACAGCCTGGGTAAGTGTAAGTTTGCAGAGAAATGCCAACAAAGCTGTGCAGAGCTCACGTAGCCCCAGTGCGGATGTTCCAGACTGGGCTGGAACACCGTGTGGTGGTGGGGCTGCTTCTGGAACACCATGCCGTGGTGGGACTGCCTCTGGGGCAAGTCTGGTCACAGCTGTACCACCCTGGTCAACAGAACAAAATCGAATGTATCTATCCATGCCTTTAAGAATTACCAGATGTATTTTTCTACCAAATATTACGCATAAATGCAAAAGTATGAGAACCTATTATTTAGATGAACCCTTCCTGTCAGCTGCTTTTTAACATAATTAAAAATTGTCATTTCTTTCATGCAGTCATGTCTCTTGTACTGAAATTGGTGGGAAACCAAGATCCTCTCTCCAGATCAAAGAGAGAAAGTGGGTGCATGTGTTTGGTTTGAAGACTGAAAGTATTGCCATACACTTCTGCAGAGATTAGTCACACATACAGTAGATACACCCTCTTTCATTTCAAAGCAGTTTTTGTGACAGCTGGCACAAGCTGCATATGCACTGAAGGCTGCTCAGGCTGTTTAAAAGTTATTAATAGTTTGCACAGTGCTTGATCACACAACGTGCAATATTCCTTTGGTAAGAGCTGTGCTTGGCTCGGAGCAGCAGGCATTGCTTGCGGTGCTGGGAATCCCAGTGTGACCTGGCTTGTCATGCACCTTCACAGGAGACAGTCATTCCTTGTGGCCATTTGGCTCGCAGAATACTTCCAGGTAGTCCAGGGAGTAGAAAAATGATGCCCTATCACCCCCAGAAGTGCATTTCTAAGGATCACAGCAGCAGCTGGTGTTCACATGGGAACTGTGGGATGGAATTAAGACAGGGATGTGTGGCCCCTTTCTGGTTGCCCGTTCATGTTTGATTTCCCCTTTTTGAGACTTTTGCAGCACTCAAAGCCCTAGATAAAATAAGTTACCGTAGTGGATCATGCTCTATCACCTCTCCAAAAACCATCTGCAGCAGCGAACAGGTGTTATTGTGATAATGGAAAGCTTAAACATGTTAGAGCAACAGTGCTTTCTAAATTTGGGAGGATGCCACATCAAGCACAGCTCTGCCAGTGTGAGACACAAATTAAAACATAAGACAGTTTTGATGTTTTCCCTTCTCAATTAAGGATTATATGCTAAATATTTATCTGTAATTTGACACTGGAATATTGTGGTGCAGGCCCAAGAGAATGCAGTTGAACTCCCCTCACGTTTTTCTGTGACTGGAAAATAATATCCTTGTGTGAAAAGTGTGGATAGGGCAGAGGCCGGATGTTAAAACCCTCAACTTGACGTAGACCATTATGAACTTCAGCAAGATTTTGGCTTTCTCTGACATAAAGATCACCTTCTGCCCAGAAGAATGGCATTGATATGACTCTGTCCTTACATTTGATCGTTATTCTTTGGAGGAGCTGTCACTTGAAATCCTACTTTTTCAAAAAATGTGGCAGCATCAGGAATAGTGTTTGGGCCTCGTCTCACAAGAACACACTATGAGTTGCTCACAGCTCACTTAATGGCACTTTTTGGGGAGGATGATTGGTTTAAAATAGGACTTATTACGGAACATAGGTCAAGACTATTTATTCTGCTGAACGTGTTTCTCATCACACAAGATCCTGCTGTCACCAGATCCAGACAAGGCGCATAAAATAACAACTTGTGCAAAGGTAGTAATTTTTGTTTATTTTTCTCAGAGCACTCTGCCAATTTCAATTTTGTTCTCTAAGTTGCCCTTTCTCCAGTTTATTTTTCTAGTTTACTTGAGCAAAATAATGTTAAACAGTAAGAAAAGTTTACAAAGAGAGGGAATAAATTAACTGTATTTCGACACCCACAGTCTCAGGAGGAAGCAAGGACTCACACATCCCCTGGCAAATAATGTTTTAACTTGTTGCTCTGAGTGCATTGCATAGCCCAAAGGGTGAAAAACAGAGGGCAAAGATAAGGCAAGGAGTCAGTATCAGAGGATGGCTCTTTCTTCTCTTGGGAATTCCATCTTACCTGCTTCCAGTACGGGGAACCAGCAGGACACTCCTCCTTACCCTTCCTTGGAGCAAACAGCTTACTCCTTGGGACCCTGGTTTTATTTGGGACCACTGGCTGTAAAATAAGGCAAGAATTAATGAATTGTAATTATCAGAAATATTTAATTGTCCTTACATAGCACTCTTGACTGGGGATATATTTAGGTCTAGAAAGTGCCTCCATAACTTTGGAAAAAGTTTATTTTTATCTCATGCTGAGAAATGATTGGCTATAAACATTTCCCTCAGTTCATTTTCAAAGAACCACCAATTGCAGTAGCTTTCAGTGCCCCCAAGTGCCTGTTGCACTACAAAATGAGAGACTTTTTCTCCTGTTATTGCTCCTTGGAAGCCTATATTCCCTTTCAGCCAGAGAACTGTTGATATATTGATCAATACTCCGGACCCTTCACTCATCCTTATGCGAGTAGAACACAGGAGAACAAAATGTAATGCCTTGTTATTGCTACTGTGACCTTCATAGTGCATATTTGACCTCACAGAAAATCAGTTTTCTGACTCAGTTGACAGGCAAGATAAAAAAATATTGATAATAGTAGAGGATGTTCAGAATCTCATAGGAAATGTCCCTCACCTTCTGGTGCTGGACCTTCATTAGTTCTCCTTTCTTTCAGACCCTTTAAACTCAATTTTCGGAAGATGTTGTGAGTGCAGAAAGTCAAAGGGTAAAATTAGGTTACAAAAAAGAATTCTCCCTTTTAGGCTGCTACCAATTGTTCAAAATTTTAACTTTACTTGCCTAGAGAGTTCTTCCCTCAACTGTACTCGGAGTCAGGGTGGAAGATAAGCTGGGGTCCTGTCCTAGAAATGACACCCCTAAATTGCAGTCTGGGTTGTAGCTGAATGTAGGCAGAGCTGAACTGGGTTGGTTTTACCACGCAGTGTCAATTGTTTTGTTCTGTAACTCAGATTTAAGTCTGCATCCTAAACTGTGGATGCAAGTTTATGGGACAGCCAAATTCTAAGGCAGCCTAGGAGCTGTTGTAAAAACTGACCCTTCATTTCATGTTTATACTTGATATTTCTTGATATTTACAATCTTGTTGGAGCTGATCATCTTTCTATCATCTCAGCCAAAATATTTGTCTCTTCTGTAGGTCTAGGCATGGAGAAGGGCATAGAGCTAATACTCTACAAAATAAAGCCAAACACAAAACTAACAAAAATACTAGTATTCACCTGTGCTACTGAAAAAATCTTTAAAAAATACTTTCAGACAGAAACAAAAACAATTACTGTTTCCATTAAAATGTTTGGTTTGGTGTGGTTTGGTTTGGTTTGGTTTGGTTTGGTTTGGTTTGGTTTTTTTCACTTCACTTCTAATCCACTTCTTTTGGAGAACAGCAGTTTTTAAACAAAATAGTCTACTGTGCCTTGTGTTTCTGCTGGCATCTGTCATTTAGTGATTATCTGGAATCCTGCATGAACTTATTTGTGCTATTTACTGGTGTTACTGGCTTGTCACTAATATGATACGAGGTAATAAAAATGAACAGCACAAAATGGAGTTACGTGCCCTGACAGAGTTACAAGACAGTGATTGTCAAAACCTTTAAGAAGAAGGGAATTTGAGAATAACTCTAAGGGGCAGTAGCATTATTGTGGTTATACAGACTCCTTATGAGCACAGCTGACTTGACTCATTCCTCAAAGCTCAACCTTACACTGGTGTTCATCCTCAGGCATTTCCCCCATGCACAGTTCAGCTTGTCAGTGACAGGCTGGGTGAGAAATTCAGTTCAGATGAGGGAGGCTTCTTACAGAGTGTGTTATCCAGGTGGATAACTGCATCATGAGTGTTAGGCAAACATTAAGTTTTTCTTTCCCTCGGAGTTTATGACGTTTCCAAACCATTTACATGTTCCTGTAATATTTTATAAATAGGGACCAGCCAGACTATTAATTTCAAGCGCCAGGGTAATATATATAATCAGCTAACCAGAAAAACTGAGCTGTTAATGGAAACTGGATGATTTTGTGTTTGGTGTTTGCCTCATACTGTGTCTCTCAGCTTCCAACTCTACTCTTTTTACAATTTCAGGACTGAATTACATCCAATATGTAGCATGTCTCAGGTGAAGCAAGAGTTTGAGGAGAAGCCTGGCAAAAAACTACAGAGAAGATCTGCAGCTGAAGATTCTATTTCCAACTATGGCATCAGATTTGACCCAGCAGAAAATGAATTTGACTATGGTTTATGCAATGAAATAGTTAATGTAGCCTGCTCACCTAAGCCTGATGCTTTCAACCCATGTGAAGATATCATGGGATACAACATTCTGAGAGTCCTCATATGGTTCATCAACATTTTGGCTATTACTGGGAACACTGTTGTCCTCATTATTTTAATAAGCAGTCAATACAAACTCACTGTTCCTCGCTTTCTAATGTGCAACCTTGCCTTTGCAGACCTCTGCATAGGGATCTATCTGCTGTTTATTGCCTCTGTGGACATCCAGACCAAAGGCCAGTACTACAACTACGCCATAGACTGGCAGACGGGGGCAGGATGCAATGCTGCAGGGTTTTTCACGGTGTTTGCCAGCGAGCTGTCCGTGTACACGCTGACGGTGATCACCGTGGAGCGCTGGCACACCATCACCTACGCCATGCAGCTGCACCGCAAGGTGCGCTTGCGCCATGCCCTGATCATCATGATTTTCGGCTGGGTGTTTGCTTTCACAGTGGCACTCCTTCCCATATTTGGGGTCAGCAGCTACATGAAGGTCAGCATCTGTCTGCCCATGGATATAGAAACACCGTTTGCCCAGGCTTACGTTATATTTCTCTTAGTGCTGAATGTCGTCACGTTTGTCATTATTTGCGTCTGCTACATCTGCATCTACTTCACTGTGCGAAACCACAACGTCATCTCTTCCAGCAGCGACACCAACATTGCCAAGCGCATGGCCATACTGATCTTCACAGACTTCCTCTGCATGGCACCAATATCTTTCTTTGCCATATCGGCCTCACTCAAGGTTCCTCTCATCACAGTGTCGAATTCCAAGATCCTTCTGGTTTTGTTTTACCCCATCAACTCCTGCGCCAACCCTTTCCTCTACGCCATTTTCACGAAGACTTTCCGCAGGGATTTCTTCATTCTCTTGAGCAAGTTTGGTTGCTGTGAAATGCAAGCGCAGATTTACAGAACAGAGATCTCCTCATCTGCTCATACTTTCCACACAAGAAATGGCCATTGCCCTCCTGCATCTAAAAACGGTGGTGACACTATTTATTCATCAGTTCCCCTGAATCACTTGAACTGAAATGCTTGCATAAATTTGTGTCTGAGGCAGGGTGCTAATCACTTGCAAATATGTGGATTTGAATAATGACTTCAGAATAACATGGAAACTAATGTTTTATGAGAAAAAAAAATCATTTCCACTTTTCTATTTTTGTTCAGTGAACAACCATGAGAGATGACATATCATCTCCATCAGTTCTTGAAGAACGAAGTGCCAAAGTGTTCATGTAGAACTGTCTCAAGAAATAAATGAGATCATAAGCTGGTATCTCCCACCATGCAGGCAGAGATTCCCTTCTTTCTAGGGAGATGTTAGCTCCTTATTGAGAATTAAGTAGTGTTTATATACAGTTGAAAAAATATGTAGAATTAATTTCTTTTCCTGTGAATTGTGTTATAACAATACAGATAATTAGCTTTTTTCACTAATCATATCTCCTGGGGTTACAGGAGACAGAAGGGCAATTTAATCCCTCCATCAGAACAGATTTGCTAAGAATGAGAATATCTCATATTGTTTCCGTTTCTGTTAAGCACAGCAGGGAGGCAGGAGGCATCTCCATCTCTGCTGGATCTTTGCTGTTCCACACTGTGTGGGCCTGCCTTACTCTGCACAAAAGTGTCACTTTGCGTGATATTTGTGTTGGTTTAGACTGGCCGGCTCAGAGAAACCAGTATCATCTGAGTTTGTATTGAGGAGCTGGTTTGGTTTGGGGTTTGTTTTCAAGGTAAGAAAGAGCAAGAATGAGGGCAAGAGAAACCCCTCATAATAAAAAGGGTGTTCTCTAAAGTTGTTTTCACAAAGTTGAATTCACTTGTGTGTCTGGGAGCCTTGGATATGCCAGCATGGGCCGGTGGGCTGCTCCACAAGGATATGTGAGGCAGGCTTGCCTTACAACAGCATTTCTGTATAATACTGCCTGGGCTGCACAAAGGACAATGGATCTAGACGTGGCCTTTGAATCCCTGAACAAAAGTTCATGTGAAATCCTAATTTTTTGTATA
>VYZQ01031065.1:0-58250 GCA_013400655.1 Mystacornis crossleyi | reverse complement strand
AAAAAAAAAAAAAAACACCTTCATGCACATATTATCATATGCGGGTCTAGATTGGAACTCCTGAAATAAATCATAAGCTGCATATGTTGAAATAACAACAACAAATTTAAAAAAAAAAAGAAAGATAAGAAGAAGAAAGAAAAAAAATTTTAATCAAGATTTCCTGATTTTACAGGGGTTTTTAATATCATCTTAATGAAGGTACATACTTTTTACATTATTTGAATATCTAATTTTTGCATGGTTCATCATTCCAAATTGCAACAAAGATTCAGGGATGGATAGGGTTTTCTCAAGCTGGTTGTGTGTCTGTGTATGGATATGTGGGCATAATGAAAACACCAGGAGAGCAGTCTGGGCTTCACTCCCATCTCACAAACAACTCACAGTTCTGCCCCACGAGATTATAAAAGCTTGGAGTCTTCATGGTTAAATGTGATGTGCTTTGAATATTTCCTACCTACAGCTCATAAAATTTCAGTAGCAAATCTTGATGCTTCTATCCATAATTTCCTCTGTCATCAGCTTCACATTTCAGCATCTGAATCTTATGTGAATAACAACAGGAGGTGATTATTCATTCACTCCTAGCAAGGGAAGGAACTATCAGCTCCCTAGTGCAGAAAACAGGGGAGATCAAAGTGTGTTTTGGCGGGGGAAATTTCATTACTCAACACGAGTAACACTCGCTCCAAGATCCAGAAAAAGGAAGAATGAAAGAAAAAAGTGGGAAAGACAGTTCATCTCTGGGAAGATCATCTGACTACTCAGAGGAATCTTCTTTTTTCACAAATGCTTTATGTCATTTACAGTGTGCTGGCATGCAGCCATTAAAACACATCCCAATGGAAGTGACTGAATGATGATGTTCCAAAATGACAAATAATCTGGTTATATTTTAAAAAGGCTCCTGAATCTATTATTTGGCTAAAAATGAGGGATGTTCTTTGGCAAATACTACCCCACTTTTGATGATAAATAGGGAAAATCTTGTAGTGCGTCACATCACGCTTTTTTGCCTGAGCTCTGTCCATTTACCAAGAATGAGGCGTGGCAGCTCAGGAAAGCACAGACATAGTAGTCTAGAAGCCAGTCTAGTAAATCCTCTCACAAGTACATCAGGCACATGAGCATGATACAGACCATGTGCTTCATGCAAACCCATTGCCCAGACATTTGCAGAATTAGGACACAGTTAAATATGTTTTTCCTATTAACATCCCTGAAAAGAGACCTTGCAGGATCGTGTCTCATAGCTGGAGTCTGACCAGGGCCCAAGGGATTGAGCCCCTAGCCCACGGCTCTTCCTCTAAAGGAGACATGAGTTGATACTTAAGGAGCAAGGATAACCTGCATAGCTGGACACCTTACCTGGTCCCTAGCAGGAGGACATGCCATCCTGCCCACACGTGCTGCTCAGGAGCTCTGGTGGCAGCTCCAAAGCTGAGAGACTGTGCAGTTACCAAGACAAAAATCTCCCTCTTCCTGTCTTTAGATCTCCTTGGTTTTTGCTATTCTTTTGATTTTAATTTTAATAATCTTACAGATTGTGCGGGACACTGTGGGACCTGTGTCTTTCCCTGTGTGAGATATGGGTCTTTTTGTATCTTTTTTTTTAATCAGTGTTTTTATTTGAAGAAAGCAGTATAAGAAAAAAAATCTCAAGATACATTTTGTTCATGCTTGTAATGTACAAAAAGCCTGCTGGTGTTTGGTGTGGATTTCCTCTGCTCTGAACAACATGTTTATGTTGCAATCTTTAAACTATTTTACATTTCCCTTTCTCAAATCTATTTTAATAAAACCAATATCAAAACAGAGTGCCTTGAGAACAAGTGTGCAGCCAGAGATATGGTGAAAAAGTGTGCAATAAATGTTGCTGCTTATCTGGAGAGCTCCATTTATGTGGCAGAGCCCCCCCAGTCAGGTCACTGTGACCTCCGGATGAGAGACTCTCCAGAGAAAACCCTCCTGTAGCCTTCTGGAGAGTTAACAAAGCACAGAAAGGTGTGCTTGAAACCTCTTCAACAAATAACACAGAAAGACTGACCTGTCTTTGTTTTAACAAATCTCTTGTATTAACTCACATTTCTTATGAAATAAGATATTAACCATTGACAGAACTCAGACAGGCGTATTTTTCCTCTTTAATTCGTGTGAATGGCTCTTCTTATATGACGCATTCTAATTTTTTTCCCTCGTTTTTATAGCCAGGGCTTGTAATTCTCTTTTCCCTTGAGTATTTTGCTCAGACAAGTAAGTGTGTGTCTGTGTGTGCACATATGCCCATGTGAGTAGGAGAGACAAGCCACAGGTAACCAGGAAACTGAATCAAAGCCTAGCTCTGATTCACAGGAAAAACCTTGGAGTTGGTCTATCTTGAATAGAACTGCCATTCATTGTGGCCATTCAGCGCATTTTAGTCTTCACCAAGCCCCCAAAAATGCTCAGTTAAAGAGTTATGACTGTCTTGGCCCATATGGTGCCATCACTGGAGTGACACAAAGACTGTGCTGGCCGTGAGGACACAAAAAGCAACTTTCTTGATCTTTTTGATAGAAGCGTCATTCCTGCAGGCATGTACCTTGTGGAGAACCCAAACCTGACCTCCCCAAGAAACATTCATCAGGTTTTGTGATGGGAAATGAGAAATGGGGCCACTTCAGCTTTGCAGACTAAAGGCAGCATCACGAAAATTGCCACCATGGGTAAAGGTAATAGCAGCACTAGAAGCACCTGGTCAAAAGTGCCAATAAAAGCAAAAACCTGACTCAGTAGAGAAAATGAACCACGATCCATTTTCTTTACAACTTTGCTCTCGGGGTTGCACAGATATGCCAAGCAGAGTTTGCTCATTAGAAGGCAGGTCTGTGTTTGAGCTTGTTAAGAATGCAAGATGAGATTTGCATCCCATTTACCAAGCCTTCAAATCATTTGACCACATTTCTTTCCTGTAGTTTCCCTCCTAATCATTCCACTGAGGACACAGCAGATAATCTTACATTTAATTTATGCAGTTTTGTTGTTAAGAAGAGCTAATAATGTGAAATGATTTATCCTCAAGGAATAATTTAACCATCCCTCCCCTCCCTGAATGAAAGAACAGAAAAGAGAGGTGGGTCTGGTTCAAATGGTCAAGTAAGCACATACAAACCTCCTCACAGATTTGCATCTTTAATATGGGCATATGCAATCTCCCATTGTGTATGCAAATGTGAGTTGCACATACACACTCTTCTTCCATGAGAGCTTTTGTCTAAGTACTTGGCTACAAGCACATATTTGAAAATCTGGGCCTTGTTGCTTTAAAATATTCAAGCACAGGAGAAGGATTTTATAGCTGTCATCTGGATAATTAAACTCTTCATTAACAGTTGTTCACAAACCAGTAGGTGACCTTTAATTAGGGATGAAAGTACTCAGGAATGGATTTCAAACATTAAGAAACAGCGGAGGAACACTTTTACCTCGACTTCCCCAAGTCCATTAAAAATCTTTTCTAAAGCATTTGTTTTCCAACAGAAATGATGCTGGGTGAGACAAAAATGTGTTCCCAGGCCCAACTCATCAGATGTATGCTTTGTTTAAGCTTGCTGTAACTAAAATATTTTATTTTCTGTTTTCTGTCTCATGCAGAGTTTGCCATGTGTTACCTGGGTCTTTGTAACCCCAGCCAGGACACCGGCACCAAGTCGCAGCCCCACTAAAAATGAACAGGAAAAATCAACAAGTTCACAATGAGAGCAGTGCACAGATGGGAACGTGCCATATTTGTGAGTGGGTGGAAGATTGCAGAGCAGAATTGAGCAATATGGACATTTCTGTTGAGTCATTTGAATATCCAGTGCTAAAATTCTGCATTAAAGGGTCGGTTTTGGCTGAAGTATAATCCCCAGGAATCAAGTAGTAGAAATTTGCATGGAAAAATCCTATGGAGAGATAAAATTTAGAGGACGTTCAAGTCAGTGGGGTTTAAAAGCAAAAGATTTATATAAAGACAGAGTATGTGCTGTCTCTGGAAAAAGAGATAGCAGCTCCTTTAGGGGCCATCCAGGCATCACACTGCACCATCACCAGTCACCTTTGCACTGCAGTTCTGTGTATTCCTTGTGAGCTACAAACGCCTCATTAGCTTGAAATGCTCCCCGTTTCTTTTTTTCTAGGCTATGTTGTGTGGATAGGCATGTACCCCTTGGATATCTGTACTCTTGCCTCTTCATTGCCTCAGCTTTACCCCATCTTGTCCCTTCCCACAATGGTGGTTTGTGCTGTCTGTGCTTGGAAGTGCTCTGCTTTCACCTGCAGTCCTGTAAGGAACAGAATCCACATCCCTTAGAAACATTCTTCAGAAATCGGCAGCTGGAAGACCAGAATACTGCTCGTGGCTCTCTGCTCTGGGGTGCACAAGTCTTCTTATGCTGCCTTCCAGCTTCTCTCTCTCTGGCTTTTTTGGTTATTTATTTGAGTGATTGTTGTGAGGATAACTGGCCCTTTGCCAAGCTTAAGACATTCTGCTTTGAAATAGTCTTTGTTTGAGCCAGACTATTTCCATAAATCAGCGTGATGTGAATAGATCCCTCTCTCTGGCTCGACACATTCCCTGGACTTTGTTGGGGGAAAAAAACCCCTAATTTTTACATAGATGTTTCTCAGTTTTCCTCTCCCACATGGCCAGCTGCATTTTTTGCCTTGTCCCACAGATGTCATGGTGGCATGAGGCAACCCTAAATGCCCAGGGGAGGCTGGGGAAGGAGGAGGGAAGAAACATGGTCTGGATAAAGTGAGGACATTAGAAAATCACAGCCAAATTAAGGCAGTTTTTAAATGACCCCCAAATGCTCCAAGAGCTACCAGAACCCATCAGAACACATCAAAGAAAAGCCCAAAGCCATTCTAATTTTTCATTCCTTCACCAAGGCCTGGTGACCAAAGTCAGACAGGATTCACTCTGCCAGGGGGTCTCTGTGTATGCCATGGAGTCTGTCTGGCAGGACGGTGAGACAAACACCAAGTTTAACAATGGCACCAGAAGCAGTGGTTTTGCTCAGTGCGGTACCTGTGCTGGAACACTGTTTCTCAGCAGAGCTAAGAGCCTGGACCGGGCAAAAAATTGAGTTGAACCACGCTTTTCTAGAGGTGGCATATCCACGGCACTGTTTTCAACCACATCAATTTAACCAAGGTTTGGGTATTTTTTCCCAACACATTCAACTTCTCCTGCTATCCAACATTACCTTTCTCTTGGACTGCTTGTTTTTCCTTCCTTCAATAATCACTGCTGCCCACAGTCACCACTTTTAGTACCAGTTTTCCTCCCTTCTGTAGACGGTGCAGTCTTTTCGTGATTACACTGGAGTCACAACCAAAACACTCATTAGTCACTGAAAAAGCTTTCAAGGTGTCAGTACTCTATTTTTTCCCATAAAGGTATTGTTTTTCTTCATGGTAACACTCAGAATATTTTTCCACAGACTTAATGCCACCATAACTAGTGCTCAGCTTCAGCGTCTCTCCTACAGCACACCATTAATGCAGGCACAGTCTTGGTGGTGCTTTTTCAGTTTCACTGTCCCTTCTGCACCTGTGTAAACCAGACAAGTGTCATCATTCTCAGACCCTCGGAAGAGACCTCCCAGTTCGACTGTCCTGATTGCAGGTGCTATTCCTGTTTTGTTGTTCACCAGTGCCAGCAGAAGAGACCTGCTTTCGTCCCTGAGGAGGGCCAGCTATGGAGTCATGAGAAATCAAGGCGACCTGTATTCAGAGCAGCCTCACCACTGCTCAAAAACCTCAAAGGGCACTCGAAGGGCAGCCAGACCTCATGTGTAAACATATGTAATTACAATTCTGCGTCTCTCCCTATTGCTGTAGATAAACCTCCGTGTATCACACAGCACCACCAGTGCTGCGTCCCAGGACTCACAGTGCTGGAGCTGCAGTTTGTAAAGCACAGTGGGACCTCTCCTGTAAAACATGCATGCATTTGTCACCACGAGTCAATAAAGGTCACTAAGAGTTAACTAGTTAGGCAACCAGACAATTAATTATGCAACTAATTAGGTCTGCCCTGATTTCTGGAAAATAACCATCCAGGAATCCTTTGGCTTGTTTCCTCTCTTGGAATAATTTGTCAGCAAATACATTTCTTTCCTTTCTGTGAAGAGAGTCCCATGCGAGTCGCAGCCCAAGTGGCTTCTGGTTACTTCTTTCATAATTAAAGACCCTTTGTCACTTTTTTCACAAGGTGAGAAACACCACCAGTGCTGTGTCTGGTGTCCCCTTGCCAACCAGGCACAGATGGCAGTGCCTGAGGCTGCGAGTGAGGAGCTGAGGCTGTTTGCATAATGCAATCTCCACACTTCCCTCACTTTTGCAAAGCCCCAGTTAACACTTGCATGTAGACAACGGTGAATAAGGTAGGCAGAGAGCTCCAGAGGGACCTCAGGTACCCAGGGTTCATGGAAATTCATGGGGAAATCTCCTTTGAAGGCTGGGGGTTTTAGCATCCCTTTAGTTTTGTAAAACAGTTTGAGGGAAGGTTTTACATGAGACAAGATGAAGATGTGCCCTATTTTAATTTATAATAGCTGACACAAAGGCTGGTGCCCAGCAGTGCCCTTCTTACCCTCATGATCTTCTTCCCCTCCCAACAGACGAAAATAAAAAGGCTTTTGAACAGTAAGCCTTGAGAAGCACTCACTGCTACTAGAGTGAGGCGATTTGCAAATAAGGGAGGGAGGGAGGGCAAGAGAGAGAGAGAGGGACGGAGGGAGATGGATGGATGGATGGATGGATGGATGGATGGATGGATGGATGGATGGATGGATGGATGGATGGGGGGATGGGTGGATGGATAGCATCCAGGAAAAAAGGTGCATTTAACAGGAGCTTATGCCATATTTCGGAAGTAGAATGATTTTCTTAAGGCTGCAACCAGAAACCAGGTGGTATTGAAGCAAAATCCTGTGCTCTTCAGCCAGCAAGGAGAACATGGCTGTCTGAGGAGAGGGTCTTAGTGAGGCTTTCAAAGGCTTTATACTTCTTTTTAATCTTGGCAAACTCCGAGGAAAAAGTGTTGGGGAAGGAGGGAAGAGGATGAAAAGGAGAATGAAATTTCTCTTACTTAAAATAAAACTATGCAAATAATTGGTGTGAGGGGAGTGAAAAGATTTGCGCTGAGATGGCTCATAAAAAAAAAAGTTTAATTTTTTAAGCTGGGCCTCCTAGAGCGAGCAAAGCTCCGCACAGAGACCAATATTCATCCCTGTTCAGAGAACCAGCACAAGGACTATTTCCACAATAAATGACCTTTTAAAGTGGGGCTGACATGACGTGTAAGTTTTGTGCTGGCCCTCTGCACTGCAGCAAATTGCATGTTGAGGAGGGAATGCTTGTCTTTTGCCTATGAAAAATGGCCCACTCCTGCCCTGTCGCCCCCAGCCACTCCTAACACACATTTGTTTATGTGCACTCTGGGCTCCAAGGCTCTGCATCACGGAATGGCACCAGAGCAACACGCTATTTTAAAGTAAAATGCGTGGTGAAATTGTCCCCCAAAAGGCAGGTGACTCCTACCTATTGCCTGGGATCAGAACAGTCTTTTTTGAGCTGAAAAATCACAGAAAGGAGGCAGACAGGCTGCGGGAGCACCTGAGCTCCTCTCTGTTCTAACTATATGAAAAAAACCAAACAGAGGGGAAAAAGCCAGGGCAAAGGGAAGGAACACTGAATTTGGGTGTCTCAGCTGTCAGCCTCTTCCAGCCAACACCCGTCCCTCTGCAAGAGGGTGGTTAAAGGGCTGGAAGATCACCCCACCAAATCTTCTATCTTGTGGGCTTGTCATTGCTTCTGACAGGGATTTGATTTTGTTCTTACTTAGAAACAAACCAAATTAACTCCTCTGTTAAATTACAGACAAATTCACACACAACACGAAAAATACCCCCATGTTTCAGCACCAAGCACCACTTTCACCGTAACTGAATGCAATTCTCTCACTACGTAATCACTCTAGGCTTTATCTCCATATTTCCTTACAGTTATCATGAAAAAAATCTTTTCCCAATCAAGCCCTTCCTAGTGCCAGAAAGCCTGTCTGCAAAAATACACTCCTACAATCCTTCCATGTCTGCTCAGGGTACTGATATCTCCGCTAGTGGCAGAGTAAACTCTTTCCGCCTTGAGTCTGTACAGGACAGGCAGTCCAGGACCCCATCCCTCCCTGCTTCCTGGGCAATAATATTAAAAATCAGCAATCACAGCAGGGTCTGCAGACTGACTCAAGCCTCTACTTCGCCCCTCAGAGGTCACCAGAGCTGTGCAGCCTGGCAAACCCAAAAATGTATAGGCAAGGCGCGCTCTCCCCAGCCAGCGTGGTAGGTGCTGCAAAATGAGAGCAAGACCTCGGCGCTTTTGCAGAATTGCTTTTGTTCACGCGTTGCATCAGAGCAACTCGGAGAGAAAAGCGTGTGAAATGAGTGAGCGCACATTGTCCCACCTGCTGTGCGGGCATTAAAGCCAAACAGATAGCGGGGGCTGCGTGGAGGAGGGCAGGCAGCAGGCTGCAGAGTCCCTGCCCTCCCCTCTGCTTCACACAGGTCCTTTGTTCTAGTGCAGAATTTTTTTTATACAGGTGCCTATGATGAAAAAGGGAGCAGGATGACAGCTTGGGAAAGGAGCATGTTGTGCTTTGCTGGTGCACTCCAAGAGCCAGGACACCAAAATAAGATGGTGTTTGAATACCATTAACTACTCAAGGGCACGATGTGCAGGGTCCATGAGAGCAAGCTGAGCTCGACAGTGGCTATGGGGCCCTGGCTTTGGGTGGGGGGAGAGTTTGCCCCCCAGGCAGGTCTGCATATTCTTTGTGTGTAGCATTTTAAAAGCTAAAGCATCCACTTGTGCAGAGCAGGAGAAAGCACACAGTCAGTCTGGTTACAAGGAGAAGGAGGCACTTGCAGCTAGGCTACATTTACAGCTCCTTCTTGTCTCCTACATTATTCACCAAGTTGCACATTTCTCTCCTGTAATCAATGCCCTCCCGTGTTTTCCTCCACCACCTCCCAAGGCATACGTGTCCTCTTTCCCTCTTTTTTGAACTAAGTGCTTTCTATTTCTGCCCTTTCCCTCTCTGTTACATTCTTTGAACCAACTGTTTCACTTCTGACGGGAATATTCTGTGCTTCTCAAGCGTACAAGCAGCTGAGATGGGAGATCAGAGAGGCTCAAGGCAGAAAGGCGGAGCTTGATCAAGAGACTGATGGGTGGGACAATTTTTTCTGAGAGCTTTAGAAGAAGAAGAGGAAGGATAAACCTTGGCCTAGCCCAAAGGATCTGTCCTGATTTGGGGTAGACTTTTGAAACCAAAGACTGAACCCTTCAGAAGGACTAGGTTTGTGTACATTATGATGGAGAGGTAGAGATGCTAGCAGTTTTGAAAACACTGTCACACTATTTACAGGACATTGGCTGGCATCTTGCAGCTAATAAGAGCAATATTAAAGAAGGCTGCTGTGCTTTAAAAGCACTGTCAGATTGAAAAAAGCACTGCTAAACAGCCTCCAGCCACAAAATCAGGCTGATGTATAAACCCCACACTCCACAGGTGGCCGAGCCAAGCTCCTAGGATTGAGAAGCTGTTCCAGAAAGCAGAAATGCCAGTTGCTGGGAAATTGATGTGAACACACGATTTTCCCCTCATCACATTCCTATCTCTTAGCACATTTTCTTTCTGCCTGGTGAGCCCTGTGGGCAGAGAGCAAGGGCACAGCATGGCAGATGGGGGCCTGGGATAGGCTGTCCCCACCAGCTGGCTGTGGTGGGGCCAGAGGACAGGGCACGCTTGTGCGATGCACCTGAGCCCTCCCAGCACCAGGGCTTTGTGACCACCTGCTGTTTTTGTACTTGGGAAGTTTCGTCATGGTTTCTTATCCATTCCCTTAATGGGATTAACTCCCAGTGGCGTAGAATACCCAGTCTCAACCCATCCATATTAAAAATTCAGACGCTTCCCTTTCCTCTTAAAGTAGAAAGCAGCTGCCCTGGATTTCTACAGGATCCAGTGTTTAGCATATGAACGGCATGACATTAGATGCCCTGCTGCTCAAGAGCTGTTTGCCCATCTAGACTCCACCCGTGCATCTGCCAGGACTGGACTTCAGGCTTTCCAGGAACAGTGAGTATTTCCTTCTCCTTTCTCATGCCTCAGCCTCACCAAGTTTTTCCAGACAGCTCAGTTAACCTCTTTTCTTCCCATGACTGAGGGAGATGAAGCTGCTACACTCTTTCTCCACACTTCTCTTAGACCAAAATTATTCCTCCTAGAGCTTTTTCTATTTTATCTCGAAGAAAGATGTGATGTTTTAGTGTAGCCTTATGAAAATGTGCACATGGTACTAAAAGAAAAACCAGGCCTGGATTGTTGCTTTGAGGTTAGAGACCAACAATCTTCACATTGCAACGTGCACTCTATAAATTCAGTCAAGCTTCCATTGACCTCTGAGCTATTTTGGACAAATGGTATAAATTCTTCTGCAGAGACTTAAGGTCCTGACACATTCGAGACCGTTGCAAAGTAAAATGTAGTGAATTGTACAGCTGCTCAGGTCAGAGGTCTGTTCTGACCTCTGATTTACTTTTCCCTCTTAGAATGTAAGGTTCTATAGAGTTGCTGAGAGGTTTTTGTTTACTAACTGGTTGAATTGGTAAAAATATTGTGGATTAGCAAATCCCATGCTTTCCCACCCCAGGAAAATGTGCTCATTATATCAGAGAACTTCTGACCTTGCAAGGCTTTCAGGTGAGGCATTTAACAAAACAAACCACCATCCCTTTTTCATAGTAATGCCCATGCGCTGGCTGCCATCAGGACACTGCTGGGCACCTCTTATTCTCCTCTGCTTCAGTCCTCAGGGACTCCAGCATTCCTGGTACACGTGCAGCAGCGGGAAATGCTCATTCACCGCCCTGCTTCCTGAACGTCTTTGATCAGTTTCAGGCCATCCCATCCCAGAGGAGTTTATCGTGATGGACTTTCACAGCAGTCACTTTGTGCTAGTGAAACAGTAAAAATACTCATAAATTCTGGGCTTGCTTTGTGGCAATACAATAGGCTTTTATGCCCAAGGCTCAGGCTCAGAGAAGGACATGAAAACCAAGGCTGAGCAGCAGGAGCTGACAGAAGTTTCTGAGTAACTGAAAACTTTTGAACAGCATAAAAATCAGACGTTTTGCCTGTGGGAATACAGAAGAGCTTGCAGCCAGGAAAGCTGGAGTACAAATGATGGGAATGGCCTGTGGCAACATCAGGCTCCTGGGGCAAACCAGGCATAAACAAAGGAGGTATATAATCCCAGAGAGATGGGTGAGCAACACTCCAAAGGGCACGTCCAACCTGCTTGGAATCATCAGGGTGCTTGGGTAGCTCATCCTTGCGCTGGTCTACGGAAAATGTGCCACTGATGCCAATGAGAGTGTTTCAAGCTGCTGAACATCGAGGGAAATTTTTCGCATTGCCCAGAGAGACAGTGACATTTTCATTCCACGCCTCATGTACCTCAGGCTTGCAAGGTGGTGGAAAGGACCAGCTTTCATTCTTAGGAAATGTCTGAAATCTCCCACAGAGGGTACAAACTGGAGGGTACAGCAGCTCCCTCCTGCTGCAGCTTCTGGCTCAGGAGAGAGCCATGGAACCAGAGGTGAGGTGAAGGAGCCATGTGGGACAGGTCCGTGGCAGGGATCCAAATCCACAGTGCTCACTCTGCCTCATTCACAGTACGCCTTGCAGGGAAAATTTGCCTGGATCCGCCATCGCTCCCAGATGGCAAACAGCAGGCAAAGCAGCCTCTGGCATGACACTGTCTCCTGGCTGCTTCCTCCATCCAGGTCAGCCCTATGCCAGGGAGTGTCCTGCTCGGTGCTGCTGTGCGTGGAAAATGAGTTACTCTGAGGCTGACACTGTGGTGTGCTCCCACACACAGCTGCAGAGTGAGCTATTTAACCGCACAGACATTACTGAGGCACAGACTGCGACGCCTGTTTTCTCTCTGAAGTGAAAAAAGGAGCATTACATCATGCCTATACTGAGAAACACTCCTTCCTTAAGGACAACAGCAGAAAGTTTATCTCAAAATGCGTGATTAAAATGCACGGGTGCTCACAGGTAGGGAAGGGAGAGGCTGGCTCCTTCCACCCTGGCTTGTGACCTTGCCCTCGTTGTTCCTCTGCTTCCCACTTGTGGGAGACAACTGTTTGGAGTTAGGATGGGGTGTGCAAGGGAATTTTTGTGGTCCCACCTATAGAAAAGCAGTGAGGCATCCAGCATCTCCTGGGGACCTGAGGAGAGCAAAGGACTCTGAGGGTCCCTGAAGTGCACACTCCATTTTGGCATGGGAGGCTGAGAGAGAACTTCAGGGGATGCTCACATGGCTGGGCTTGACCCACAGCCAACCCTGTAAACCCATCCCTGGAGGGACCTCAGCACAGCCAGGTGATGAGAATTTAACCCCTCTGCAACCATTCTGCAAGTGCTCAGCACTTTGCTGCCTTTGGCAGTCAGCTGAAATGTGCACAGGGAAGAGCTGTAACAGGGCTGAGTCAGATCACTGACACCATGGCTGTAGTTTCTCCCGTGCTGTGTAGAAGACCACCAGATTTTAATTCCACTGCCCCTGCTGTTGAAGCTGAAAGGATGCATTTTATACCAGGTGAGAAGTTGGAGACAGTGCTGCACACATGAATGAATGCTTATAGGAATCTGACAGAAGAGATTCACTCATAGCAAAAAGGCAGATTTCATCTCGATGTATCTTTGGTCAGGTACTGCTGCAAATATGTCATTTTATTAGTCTCTCTCCTCCCTCTCAAATAAATATTGCACCTAGAAGGAAATTCAGAAAAACAGATTATTTCCAGCCCTGTAGGAAATGCAGATTTACTTCAGGATTTCTCTCTCTGCACTGGTAAAGACTTACACTGTGCTTTCAAGGACTTTTTTAAATGCATTTCTGGGTTCTTCCACTAGTGGAACAAAAGATTAATTGTATCAATAAAAAGACAATGTGCTCTGTGGGTCAGTTCTGCTATACTGAGGTTACAACTCCTGTATAGAGGTCGGCTCTCTGAGGTCCCCAGTAACTCCTACAAAATGCTCCACATGCTCAGGAGGAAGAACATCCTCCAAGTTTTCTTGGGAAGACTGTGGAAATAAGTATTTTCCATATGTCCTTGGACCAGAGTTGGTGTTGCAAATTTTGAATACAGGCAGCTTAAATGGGCTGCAGTGCTGGTGCTCCCCCTTAGTTTGTTTAATGATATCAGATCCTCTTTGGTGATTACACTTAGAAACTGGTCTTAAATCTTCCTTCATTAGAAAACTTATTTTGATTTTTCTGCGTTGCTACCTATACCACCATAATCTATTGATAAAATACCAAGAATATAGGTATCATACATTGGCCTAACATGTTCGCAGTTCTTTTATTAGTTATAACAATATAAGAGATGATTTCTTTGAAAAATTTGAGAAAAGTCTGAAAATTAAAGTAGCAGCAGCGAAACCCCCACAAAATGAAACTTGAAACACCACCATGTTCCTGGAGCTATTCCTGGAAAGTTTGTCATGTTTGTGTGAAATCCTGGGGAGGGAATGTATGCAAGCATTCTGCTCATCATGAACCCCGAACACCCACAACACTGCTAGATTCAATGTAATAATATGTTCTGAAAGAAGAAACACTGCAAAGCAAACTAAACAACCCTTCAGTGCATTTCGACACCTAGAAGGGAAAGGTGCCCAGGAAAATGTTGTTTTTCCACCCAACACTCCAGACCCACAACAATGAACTACAAGGCTCCAAGGAAAATGCACCACCAGGTTGCCAGCAACAACAAAACATGACCACAGAATGGAGAAGTCAGTGTCTGAGGAAGAAGGGGTCCTCTGAGGGGTGGTTGCTCCCATTAAAGCTGTCGCTATGGTCTCCAGGACTGTAGACAGAGGCTCTGCCCCGGTGAGCAGATTTCTTTCTTCTTAGAAGGAGCGTTAGTGAGCATACATGTCTGCTAAGGCATGAACTTGTAGGTTTGTGCAACAGGAAAATCAGAATATGAAACAGAATTCCTACCATTTACTGCCTTTCTTGCTGCAGACTGGAGACTCATTCCAATGGGAGTGCCTGAATTGTATTAATTAGTAATTAGTAAAGTAATTAGTAAAGGAATACCTGCAACAGAAAGTGTGCTTTGTTCATATGCTCATAACATATGTGGTTTTATATCCCAGAGGGTGGTTGGGCACTGGAACAGGCTCCCCGGGGCAGTGGTCACAGCACCAAGCCTGAGAGAGTTCAAGAAGTGTTTGGACAACGCTCTCAGGCACAGGGTGTGACCCTTGGGATGTCCTGTACAGGACCAGGAGCTGGACTTGATGATCCAGATGGGTCCATTCCAACTCAGCATATTCTGTGATTCTGGGGTTCCTTAATATTTCCTTCCTTGTCACTGATCTTGTAAGAGTACTGAAGTCTTGAAGACAGAGGACATTCTACCTCACATCACATAAATATGATTTACCCTTTGAACATACAGAGTGCCACCCTAACAACACAGCCAGAGTGCGGGGTTAACCTTAAACCCAGGAAGGGACAAAACTGGGCAACTCATTACCTAAATCATGGTGTAAACCCAGATGAGCCATCCAGTTCTCCATCAGGTATGCAAAGAGTGCTTTTCAGATTGCTGGCAGACTATACTCTTCTTAGGGCTAGCTCAAGGCTCCTCCGCTGTCTTGCTGCCTCAAGGATGAGGACAGAAATAACAAATGCAGGCAACAAAGCAGAATGGCAATAAGAGCCCTCCAGATCCACCCAGCACTGCTCCCCCTGGCTAAACCAAGCCCGACTGATTTTGAAAAAAACTCTTCTTTATCATCTGCTCGATTGGAGGGTCATGGGCAAAAATAGGGGATTTTAGAAATATTGCTACACATTACATTATTGCTTTTCTTCTAGAATCTGAAGTGACTGGCCTGTCTTTATTGGAACAGATGCCCTGTGGCATTGAAATCTTGTATTAATTAATTGTCTCCCTGCAATTAATCAGTGTGTCCATTGCTATAGGCAGATTGGAGAATTGTGGTTTACAGACCTGGGCAGCCTTCCACATTCAGCTCACTGAGGGTATGAAGAACACAAGGAAGTAAATAATCTGGTACATAAAAAATATCTAACAGGAACTGGCATGGAGTCCATTCTATCAGCTCCTGCATGTGAGCTCTGAAGAATGAAGGCCCAGAATGCTTGCCATGTGGATTTTATTAATGATCATGAAACAAATCAATGGAGATTCTGACACAAGAAATTTGTGTGGCTCTGGAGGCAGCTAAATTATTCCATTTGCAATTTATGCTGAAGATTTGCAGTCTCCAAGAGATCTCAAAGAAAGCCCTGCTGGAGCTAGAACCAGAAACCAGTTGAGTACCACATGACTTTTGGGTATGATGGAAAATCTTTCTCGCTGCTGGGTAGAAGAGTGTTACTGAGTTTAAATATTTCAAGCTGCAACCATAAGAAGGAGGAAATTCAGACATATTTGTCTTTGCTTCACAACACAGTGAGAGAGAGAGAGAAGGAAAGAAAAAAAGGAAGAAAACTATTGGAACTATTGTCAAATTGTGCTAAAAGTGTTCGTTACTGTTGTTAGCAGAGTCTGGTTCGGTGCAAAGAGAATGCTTTAAAAGTGTGAATATATTCAACACATCTGCATATGAGCCCCATTTTTTTATGGTGGCTGCCCCCTGAGGACAGACACTTGCTGGAGCCAGGGCTGCATGAAGCTGCAAACCCTTCTTCCCAGAGGGAACACATCTCCTTGTCTCCAGCTGAGACGTTCTGCAGAGATGCTCTGCCAGCTCGGAGGCAAAGGCAGACACATTAATGATGTATTAGTGCACCAAAGACTGTTCTAGGATTCAAAGCTGCACTCCAGTGATGTAGTTTAACCACAGGAGGCTTGTGCTGAGTGTTGAGGTTACGCAAGGATTTTTCTTTCAGAAGTAATCTCACTCTCAGTTTATTTTGCTTGGTTTCAGTTTTTTGTTGGATAACTTGGGAAATTGGGAATTTGTGTTTTTTTTCTCAGTTTTATGATTGATCTGAAAACTTACAAGAAATTTGTTTCAGGTCAAATCAGAACATTTACATTTACCTGAAAAATGTCACAGGAAAAACTCTAGAAAACATATATATTCTGGAAGAGGAAAACAAAGTCATATTTGACCTAAAACTCGTACGCTTTGGATATAGTTTTCTGTTGGATGTAGTTTTCTGTTATATAATCAGGCTTTATATTTAAAAAAAAAAATTGTATTAAGTTTAAATGGAAAACATGTTTTGCGGAAATTTAAAGAAGTAATGTAAAGCATCGAAGCAAACCCTTTTGTTTCAAAAATAAATAATAAATTAAAACCAATTCTTCAAAAACCAGAGGGTTTTTCAGTAAATTCATTATTAGTGATCTCTTTTTTTTTACTTTTCTCAGTTGCTTCCTAATTATCAGCAATGAGAAATTTCTGGTACCACAAAGAGGAAGAGGTCATAAAAATTGCTATGATCACTGTGGTAAGCATTCAGCTCAAGTCACCAATAATTGTCATGATCTCGAGAAAAAACACAGTTTAGTCCTGTCTTACAGATGGAAAACATGGGGCACAGATCCTGAAATCACTTTGCTGTGGTCATGCAGGACGTCTAAAATTGATCGAGTAGCACAGCCCAGGAGGAGTGGAGCTGTGGGGAGGAAAATCCGAAGAGGTCCACGATATTTGTCTTGGGTTCACAACACTCACCTGGATAGTCCCTGCTGCCTATTTATTTCTAGCCTGGGCCCAAAAAGCTGGACCCACATTCACAAGCAGAGTGCATCAGGTGCATGCTCTGAAAAGGCCACAAGGTCCAAAACTCTCCACAGTGGAACCAAAAGCAGAACGAGGAGGGATGGTCAGGAGATTAATTTCAAACCACACTCCAATTCTGCTTGAAGATGTTAATGCAGATACTGCACTGTGTGTCCTAAGAGAGCCCAGGTCTCTGAAATGCTAATTCTGGACTCACTTTATATAATTTTCTCACTTCTAACTTGCAAGAGGTCTATTGTGAAATGATTTGAGTGTTTCAGCAGCACTAGCCAAAAAATGTAAGTTTCAGAAGTAGTCACAGTCTCAGTCAGTCAACAGTTACTGCTCATTGCCAGAAGAGGTGGCCTGTCCCAGTTCTGTTTTTCAAACACAGTTTTCTTGGTGACATCACCGTCATGATAATTATTTTTAAATGGGTTTGAAATCACACACCAAGAAAATAATAATTGTTTAAAAACAGTACTGATACAAAATCAAATAGCCATGAGTGAATCAAAAACAAGTTCAGACTGGAAATCAAAAAACTGGTTCTGATTCATAAAAAAAAAAATAAAACTGAAATAGCTTACGTAGAAGATAGTGGGAACTGGGACTTCCCACTGTTTTAAAATGGGGATGATATATTAATGGGATTGTATAAAGGGATTAAGACATAGGATTGCTGTATCAATTCTGAAAGTTCCAAATTCTCAGTATCTGCAGAGCAGGGAGCGGATCGGATCTCACTTGTTAATAGTGCTTGTTCACACTCTATTTATTATGCACTTATGCATGCCTCAAATCTCTCAGAGTACTGGCACAGGGGCTGTGGGAGCTTCTTTTGCTTTTTTCTTCCTCTTTATATGTACACAACATGGGTTCTGAAGGGCTGGACTTTCTCCACCTTCTTCCAAAGCACAAAAGCTTGTCCATGGGAGACAGTGTAGTGCGCACTCAGTGACATTAAACCCCTCCAGGTGGCCATCTGTCATTTTTCCCCCATTCGTTCAGGGTTAAACTCATCAACTGGTTTGGACTCAAGCCTGTTTATCTACAGATCACTTTTCAACAATCATTGTTTCCTGGCTTACTGCTTTTAGTTTCTTTGCTTTCCATCCTTTTCTGTTGCTTGGCATGACCTTTTTCAGGGCAATCTGGGAGATTTCTCCAGCTAAAACCTCACTTTTACAAATCTTTGGGACAATAGAAATGCCCTCAGGTGTCCTGTGACACACTGCCTTTGGAGGTTTTGGTCTTTCACAACGTTTCTCCAGTTCATTTTGTGGCAGGCTAAGAAAGCAATAAATGTAAGAACCAAAGGAGTGCTGGGACAACTACTTAAGAGTTTTGACCATGACTCCATATCTGCAGTGAATGGAGATGAAACCCAAGATCCAAATAGGACTGAACTCTGGCCAAAACCAGAGTCTGAGAGCAGATTTGTGACACGGCGCAGGTTTTTAAATTTCTACTTACACCTGTAACTTGTTCTTTGAGTGTCACTGTGTGACACATTTCTCCTGAAAGATACAAATCTGAAGGAGAAGCCAGTGAGGAGTACAGACCGTGGCTGATGTTACAGGGTTATGGTACTAGGGAGAAAGAGACCATCTCTTCTTTACATTCCTCAGGGATTTTACCAATGGTGGATAATGTCAAAGTAGCACTGAGCCCTTGGTACACATGCACTGTTCAAGATACACACATTTTTGTGGTGACTATTACAAGGAGGAAGCAGGGATGGGTGAGATGTGCTATGTAAACAATATGGGGAGAAATTATCAGTATGTACACAATGATAATACGAGGCAGTAAAGGTGCTACAAAAACTGATTGATATGCCTTAATAATGCCTTTCCGCTTTCCTAAGGGAGCCAGAAAAAAATGGAGCTGAGACTTTTCTGTGTTGGAGATGATATTTTGTAAGTTCATATTTCTTTTCAATCACTTTCTAGGAAAGGATTTTGCACCGAGAGTATAATCTTCTCTTAAAGAATTCTCCTCGTGTGCTTCCCTTTATGTACCGGCATTAGATGTTATTAAAATACATATTTATTTACATGGAATTGAAAATACTCTTGTTTCAGTTGGCTTCTACAAGTGTATGGTAATGGTAAATGTATCAGGTGGCTGCGCTCTTTGCATGAGATTATGTCCTTTTAGATTCTGCTCATAAATATAGGAATAGATTAGAGCAAAATATACTTTAATACATAGCAAACTGCAAAGTGCTTCAAAATAAAATCATTCTTTTCCAACTGCTTTTTTTTCTTTTTTCTTTTTTTTATGATTCTTGCCTAAGGGTTTGATTTCATAAAAGTTAGATGGGTATTCTGCAGTTTTTGCCATCCAGAGACTTTTATTGCAGGGCTGGAGATTGTAAAGGTGGCTTGAGATCTCCAAGCTGAGCCCTTGTGTTCATAGGAAAGAACCAGCTTCCCATAATGGCAAAGTTACATCTGTACAGGATCGTTAAAATTCTGGAGGAGAAAAAATACAGTGTGATTCTGTCGGTGTCAACAGCAAACCCAATGAATGCTTTGGCCAAAGAGCCCAACCCTTCACTCTATTTAACTGCCCTTAAACCCAAACCTGACGGCAGATTCCTGTCTTTTTGCCAGCTGAGCTTACTCGCCTCTTCAGACTGATGCCCCTGCTCATTTAAACCAGTGAGACACTCCTCATTTCTAAGCTTTTAAGGCCAGGAAGGCAGCACTGACAGTGGTACCAGCTTGGCACAGAGAACCTCACCCAGCACCGCCTGCAGCAAACCTTCATCTTTGCAGCACTTGGGCTGAGGCCCCTGGAAAGGCAACTAAGCGTAGCAGTCTAAGCGGCACAGTGACCCCAGCATAAGATGGGCGATTATATCACTGCTTAAAGAGAAAAGAAAGAAAAGCATGCTTTAATATATTTATGTCCATCCTGATTAATATCTCTCCCATGTCTGCTGTTACTCTTTTTTTCTGCTGCACTGCAGAGCTGGCTTTTACCAGCACCTTCTCCTCTAGCTAGGGTTTGTTCTATACAACAAACACCTTGCTTCCCTGCCTTGGATAAATGAGACACACCCTGGTAATAAAAATAACTTTAACCTCTCTTTTTAAAAAGGGGCCCACCATGATATCTCCAGACTACTAATGTTTCCATCAAGATGCCAAGTTCCAATTGTTTTTCAGAAATCAAAATGTACTGTGTTCACACCATTAAGATGAGCAAACTGATGTTTCATAAACCTAAAGCAATACTTCTGCTATTAAGTTTCATTCATTACTTATGGATCCTCTTCTATTTTCACGTGATGTCTCCTCCAGAGAGTTGCTAGATTAATTGGTCTGTAATTTTCTGGGTCATTCGATTTACCCTTTCAAATGGTGACATAATATTAGCTCTGGCATCACTCAGCCCTCTTGCTCCAAGACTTGCTAGAAATCAGTACAAGCGGTTTATAAATCTCCTCAGGCAACACTTTCAATGCTTCTGGATACAAGCACCATAGCCATGAGATTTTAAAATGTTTAATTTCAGTAGTTGCTGTTTAACATCCTCCCTAATTAAGAACAGAAGAGAAAGTGTTACCACGCATGTTCTTAACGTGAAGCCATTATTCTCCTTCTTTCTGGGCAAAGAATAAACAATTATTGAACATTCCTGAGGCAAAGCTTTTGGGGAGAGGCAATATCTTCATAAGACTAACAAACAGTTTTGATCCCTGCCTGAAAAATCTGCTTTACCTAAGTCTTTAGGCTACCATGGTTCCAACAGCACCCTTATGATAAAAATTTCAGGTTTTTAGTATCAAGATAATTTTATCATCCTTCTCTATGAATCTCCATGTACAAATGCTAAGGTTTCATCTGTTCCTCAGGCTGTTCAGCACTGTCTTTAGTCCCTTTTATCAATATTCGGAATTTTATGCTAAATTTAAGAGCCTCACGTTCCAATTTCCTATCTAGGAATGTTTATGAATGTGCATACACCTATTTGGTTTCACATAAAATCACTGCCCTTCCGTCTAATCAGCAGGAGGTTGTGGCCTGTTTTTTTCCCCACTGCTGAACTGCAGAGGCTAGAAATTTAATAAACCTTTCCTGAAGAGTTTTCTATTACTGTGTGTACTCTAGTGTTTCAATTTTTCTCATTATGACTTTGTCTTTTGAGAATTATCCTTTTTTAAAGCAGAGAGGAAGCAGGAGAGGAAATTGCTGGATATGTCTGCCTTCCAGTTAGGATCAGCAAATGCAATTGGGGTTTTCTTAATGATATTTAAAATATGTCTAGGGTTTTTTTGTCCTTAGAAAACTGCCTGTCATGTTTAGAAACTCTGAGGTTATGGTGTGAATGGAAGACTGTACGCGTGCTTCAAAATCTTACCTCCTTTGCTTATTCTCTCTGCTTAACTCTCTTAGGTTATAAGGGGATTCTGGCCCCTTGGTGTCCTGCAAAGGTCTTCAGTGTTTCTCCTCCATTCAGCCACCACCTCCCAGCCTTTCTGTATCTATCCTGGGGCCATCAACATGTAAGAACTCTTAGCCTTTCAGAAACGGATCACTCTGGGGTACAAATGGCATCTTTGATACAGAGGGCTGCTTCTAGCCTACCACAAGCACCCAAAACACACACCTGTGCTGCAAAATTCAATGTTTCTACAGACGTTATGGCCAGTATTTGGGCACTCCAGGTATTTTGGGCTTCCAACCAGCTGATGGCATCCAATTTCTTTTCATGTGTAAGTCCTCTTATTTATTGCCCAAGCTCCTTGTGTTGGTAGAAAGGCTGCTATGGATCTACTTTTCTTTAAATGCCTCAGTGCTCTGGTTCTTTACGTTGCTGTAACCTGGAGTTTAAGTAACACGACCAGAGCGAATGCACCATGTTAGTGTTTCTTAATTCCCTCTCATTTGTACGCTGCTTTAAAATCTTTGGGGTAACTCTGGTCAGGCAGCTCCCCAGAAGATGGACAGCTGTCTCAGAGCCAAGACACATATCTTCCTGCCACCCCTCTGGTGTGCTGCCACCCACAGCTCTGCAGTGCCAGCACACACAGGGCTGAAAGTCTCCCTTCCTCACTTAGAAGGCAGTTAAAAGTAATGGTGTAGGGAACCATGCCGAAACCCCTTCTCAAATATACTTCCTCCTGTATCTTCATGCCTCCAATATACATTTCATGATGCTTAAGCCCAGCTGTTCCCTCCTCCCCCAAGTACATTCACTGCAGAAATCTTCTGGATGCCCATATAGCACAGTGAAATGTACTATTACACTGATATTATTAACAGTGCTGGTTTTGCTGACGACTATTTGTGCAATTCACTGCTGTAGCACATAAGAAGTGCCTCCAGCCCCATTAATCACATCATTTCCCTAGGATGTTAGGCATTATGACCACCAGGACATGATCTGCTTCTCTTCTAATATCTGCAGGTTATGGGCAAGCCACCTTATCACGATGCAAACTCGCAGCATCAAGAGGGGCCTGAAAGAGTAAATATTCAGTCTGTATTATATGAAACCAACATGGAGAGCTCTACCCTCCCCCAAGCACTGTTCCTCCTGGTCTCACTGCTGTTATAAATAAACTGCATGCTGGCTATTCTGCCTTCACAAACTGGTGTTCCTCAGGCGGCTCTTCACAGCCTTGGGATGAGCTGCAGAGATAAGCTCCGGGTGTGCAGCCCTCGGGGATGTACTGTTGTCAGCTTTTCTCTCTCTTTTTCTGCAGGGGAGAGGAAATTTGGCAAATCCATCTAGTCCTGATAACAAAGCCATTATGGGAAATCGAGTGAGAGTGGTGCCAGTTGCTGTGCTGCCTCTCCCTCTGTTCCCTCGGCGCTTATGAACCTATTTAAATTCTTTCTTGTGTCCACAGACCAAGTGTGGCACACAGCACCCTTGCAAACACCAACCTCCTCGTGTTCACATGGTAAAATCTGAACAATGCAGTGCAGAATATTGGCTGTGCTAGAGAGCCTGGCTCACTGACTGAGGAATCTTGCATGTTTCAGCAAAGACACATAGAAAAAGTATCTGTGTTTTAAGGCAGCAGCGGGGCAAACACTCCCCTGGCTCTCTACAGTAAGCAAACATTATCTTCAGCAGGACAGATTTGCAGATAATCAGTTCAGGGTGAATTCTTAGTACAACACGGTGGCCCTGGACAAATGCAGTCGTTAGGTGCATCATTAAAAAGTGTTGATAGAAGCAGGGAGCTTAGATTTTCTCTGTGTATGAGACAACCCATCTGTAATGGAAATGCAGCATCTGTCACTCAAAAATCTCTGAAAAGTTAGAAAAGAGTCCAAGAAATTTCCTGAGAATTATTGGGAGATTTGAAAGGATGCTTGCAAAGAACCAGCTCCAGGAGGTCCAGCTATTTATCCCATCAGGTCTGAGGGTTTACTTGGATAAGTTGTAAAAATTCCTATCTAGCAGTCAAATACATCAAATACCAAATGGCTAGAACCTGAAGCTAGAAAAAATTGTGCTCAAAATCCAGTGCAATTTTTAAACAATATTTGTATTTAACCACTGGATCAATTTCCCAAGGGTAAATTTGATTCACCACCACAGCAAAATGTTGCAATTAAGGGGGAGGGGTTGGTTTGGATTCACTACTTATTAAAATAAGGATTAACTTAGGGCAGTCTTATGTCCTTGATGGTTGCTTTGGGCTTTCCAGTGCGTGGAATTTCTGTTCTGACCTGCAGCAGAGGTGGAGAGCTGTCCTGCCTTCTGCCACTCAGCTCTCCTGCCACAGCCAGCACAGATGCCTCCAAAGGAACCTCAGCAGGCACAGAAAGAGACCACAGCCACACCATCCCCTTCTCCTGCCGCTGCAGGCAGAGCAGCCACTCCACATCAGATACGAGTCTATTCATGCCCTCACTCCCTTTTATTTCTTTCCCTTTGATGCACACTGCTCTGACACTTCCGAACTTACACCCCCATGGGGCTCAGCTCCTTCTACACCTACCGCACACTGGCACATTTTTTCTTGATGTGGGTAATACAGATATTCTGTCACTCAGCATTCCCGCGTATAGCAACAGGCTCGGGTTTACGGCTTTAGTAAGAAAACCAGATAACATTAAAAGGCAAACAGCAAAATTGCCTTTTCATTCCCACATGACTATTCCTGGGGTGACAGGTGGCACAAGCACTCAGATGTCTTCCCTCTCCTGTTTGCCTGGGTAAGGCAGACCCCCCCTTTTTAGGGTCATGTTTACACATACACTCAGGAAGGTTAAAGCAAACCTACTGCAGGCAGGAGACGATGCACGTAATTCAAAGCACATTCAGTCTGCAGGAAGATGCTAAGGTGGCCTCAGGGTCCTAACACATTGGCTCTGCAAGATTTAGCTGGCGTGACAGAGGACACTGCCTTTCCCACCTGCCTGTCCTCTCTGTTTATTCCCAGCACCGAAGCAAAAGTGCAGGTGATAGGGAAGTTCTAATTCCTGGTGCCACAGTTCATTGCCTCGAGACTTAATCCAAACTGCAATTGATTGTGTAAGCAATTAATAAGACAGAGTGATAACTGCAGCACTCACTGCAGAGAGGGTGAAGGCAGGCCAAGTTATGACCCTGCTGGAAGAAGTCTCCAGCTAGAGGAGGGAGCAGCCTGATAATCGGTTAAATCTTCCCCACATGAATCACTGGAGTTTGTGCAGCAGTCTTTAATTCACTATAATTTAATTCTCCAAGGCATAAACCACAGAGATCTACAGCCACTTAAAACTCCTGAGTGAGAGCACCCAGGCATGCTATGAATTTTCCCGTGTCTTCACACCTCCAGCTCAATTTCTACCTCTCACACAGACCTGGCCCTAGAGCCATATAACAGCTTTGCAGGCTCAGATTCATGCAAACTCCCAAGGAGAGGTCTGACCACACAATGTCTCATCACTTTGACCAGAAATGGGGCTTTTTAAAACCTGTACATGTGACTCCTGCCCTGCTTAGCTGATTACATCTTTCACCAGTCCTGCTGTGAGAGGTGCATTTTACCCTGTTTCTGTGATTAGATGGGAAGTGCTGACCTTTCTCATTTGGACTTGATATTGTCTTCTACAGTTTTTTTACTTGATGTAGGTACACAGCAGAGTTCCAGTTGATATAAAATTATAGATTTTGAATGCATATATTCTTAAAAATTGAGTATCCTTAATAAAGTATGGATCATCAGCAGTTCTGCTGGATCATCAGCACTTCTTCTGTTTCTCCGTATCACTAAAACTGCAGTGAGGACCAAGGCAGCAAGATTTGGAACAGTATTTTATTCATTATGTGTAGTGTATGTAAGAACTGTTATTTTAGATGCATGTTGCTGAATGCATACCTAAACCTAGATGGGTTTTAAGAATAACATCTTTTGGTTTGTCCTTTATTCAAAGTCAATTAATAATTATATTTTTATATAAAGCTAAAGATAGGCTTTAAGATGAATAAATTCTTCATTTTTAAAACTCCAACTTGCAAAATTATCCTTATCTTGTCACAGAAAGTTACTTCTTCTAAACTGCAAGAGTTGTGCTTCCCTGTACACTCCCTTATAGGGAAAATAGAGAGATGGTGAGGAAATGTTTAACTCCAGTAGAATTTCATCAGTCTTATGAAAATTACAATGCTTTTATGTTTACTTCAGAAATTTGGGTTGGATATTAGGCTGTTTATTTTTAAGAAAAGGTTGGGGTTTTTTTTCATACATCAGCAGTATATCACTCTGAGCTTGTAGAAATTACCACAAAGCGAAAGTGGCTGATCTGTACCAGTCAGGAATTTACAGTCATATATGTAAATCCTGCATGAATGCAATGAGTAATTCTGTCTGTTCTTATCTGATCCTTTATAGAAGAGAAAATGTTGAAACTAAACCTGGAATATCCCGTTAGAAATGCCAGCTGCAATTGAAAGGCAATCAGCAAACCAAGTTAATCAACTATTTCCAAATTCCTTCGACCGACACCTTTCCTCTGAAAATTTAGTGCTGGCCTACAAGAAGAGGAAAAATAAATTGCCACAGCAGCTGATGAACCTCAGACACTGCAGAAGAGCTTTGGTGGCACATCAGCTTCCACCTCTGCCACGGTGAACCTGCAACACAGATGCCCAAGCAGTGCCGGAGAGCAGATCTGTACCAGACCAGCACTTCTGCAGCCTTCACCCCTGCCCTTGCTTTTGCCCCTTGTCTCTCTACAGCTGAGGACCCCCAGCCTCACATTTTCTGTAGGGTGGGAGCAGGGGTACCGCAGTTACTAAGGACAAGCTCAGGCAGTGTAGGCTCACCCTTCCTCTCCTTGCACTGATCTGGTCCTGCTGTTTAATAAGCCTTCAGAGCCCAAGAAACAAACCTCTCTGGAAACAAAGACTTAGATTTTGTCCTGATTTCACTGCAGCTCCCTGCTGACAGATACTGTGAACAAGCTCTTACAACTTGTCTCCCTTTTCTGATTAAAAGCATTATCTTTATGTGGGGCTAGTATTTAAGGCATCAGATTGGAGCCCAGCCACGGCTAAGTGACAGGGCTTGCTAGATAAGTATCCTGAAAGTTTTGCAGAGGGTTTACTCTCCTGAAACAAACTGGAACGATACCATAAATAAAGAACACCACACGGGAGGACTCAAATTGGATTTCAGCCTTAGCTGGGTGATAAAAGGGTAGCGCCTTTTAACTAGGATACAAAAGACCTTTCTGTAAGGGGTCCTCCAGAAATGAAATCCAATAAACACGCACAATTAAAAGAGAGAGAGAAAAGCCGAAGGCTGTGCAAGGACAGTCAGTTTTCTTCAGGAGAGTGGAGAAAGTAAGAGAATATGTAAAACACCCAGTTATAAGAAAATACATGTGAGCACATCGGTCACTTTAAACCATAATCCTCAAGTAAATGCTAGTCTTTTTCTTACTTCTAAAAATAGAAGCAGGCCTTTAACCATGTCAGAGGAGTAGATTCTAACCACCAGGAACCCACAGAAACTTGTCTATCAACATTAAAACTCTCCTCTCTATAAGAAACAGCAGAATTTTAGTTTTCCAAACATAAATAGGGAATGGCATAGGGGAAATCATAGTCTGCCTGAGGGGAATATTTTTTCTGTGTGGGATGGTAATAGTTTTTTCAGCCTATATCACACAATTAATTGCTTCTCTTCTTTCATTAATGAATTTCTATCTCTGGCTTTAAACTGAACTAGACCTCAGAACAAAGGTGATCTAACAAGAAAATAGTACACTTTACACTAGTAAAATCAAACAATTGTACTGTTGTGTGGGAGAGGAGAAGCAGATCTGTGAAAAAGAGGGCTTCTCTCCCATACATCCATATAAATGAATGATTTTACTAATGTAAAGAGAGGTCTACCACTGTTAAGCCTTGTCAATGAGATCAGAGACAGGGCCCTGCTGTCTGCTCCTTAAAGTATATTATTTTTTGTTGGATCACCTTTGCTCATAACACGGCCATTGAGAATTTAATGTTCTTACATATTTCACTGTCAGACTTTATTGCACATTCACGAAGGAAAGTAATTTCATCAAGTGATAGGCTATGAATGATACTAAATATAGATTTATTGGAAATTCTGGTGGAAGGTAAGTGAATTCTTTCTGCCAGCTGGAATAGAGAGCTACAGCTAAGCTATTTTCTTACCTGTCTATCATTCTCAGTGTAAAGAAAATGATGAGTGCCAGTTCTAAAATCAGATTATCACAGCCATGCCTATAAGCCTATTTTTCTGTACCCAGTGTTTGCCTTACTTCTGGAAGAAAATCAGTTTTAGTCTGTAGACTAAATATTCAGTCAAAATTTACTGATTACAGAAAATTGCTGGGGGAAAAGAAAAAAATTCTCTTTGCAATGCAGTCCAGTTTCTACATCTCTACAGAATATAGCAATATATTTGTTAAGACAGTAACATGGTAACGCATTAAAAAGTTGGTAACGTGAGGATGATCAAGGCTCTGAACTATCAGTGTGTGGTTGTCTCTTTTGCAGAAAGTTCAGCATTCACTGAAGATTGTTTTGGACCGCATTTAAAATGAAGACAGGATTGATTTTAGAGAAATTTCGTTCTAAATTTGATAAATTTAATGTTTTTCTTCTAATACACCCTGGGCTTCTTTTAAAATAACCCTCAGAATATTTTATTTCCTAATTTTTCTGCTGCTGCTTTCTTTTTACATGCCCTGGTCCACTAGCTGTGTTTGCATCCCTGCTCTGCAGGTTCACTCTCCATGGGCTAGTCCTAAAACAAGACACAGTTCCGTACACTGCACTGTAACCACTGACACGTCTGTGATTCCCAGTGCCAGGAGAAGACAACAAACAAAGACACCAAATGTTTCCCAGTGCTCTCCCTTTTCTATCATTTCTTCATGGCCAGGCAGAAACATCCCTCTGATCTGAAAAGAGCTGCAAGACCCAGCCCTCCATGTGAAACTTTGCCTGAATGTGGCTGAAAATACTTGTGCAAACTCTTTAGAGGTCAGAACTTGACTTGAGAGTCCCTTTCTACCTCTGAAGAAGAAATATCATGGTTCACCAAGAGTCTGGATTCCCTCCAGTGCCTGAATGATGTGGACAGGGATGCCTTGGGGCTGGCTTTGCTGGGCCAACCAGGGGGCCCTTCAGCTCATTGCCTCCAACAGTGACCCAGAGCAAAGGCTTCCAGGAGAGCACAGAAACTGGGAGAAGCAGACAGCACTGCTTCCCAGTCCCCAGGGATGCCTCAGGGAGAGATCTCTGAGCTGCCTCCCTCCCAGTCACTCTGCCTGCCCATCTCCATCCCACTAGAGTAGCTCACGGACTGACCAGCAAACAGAGGATCTCAGGCTCTTTTCTATACCCCTTTTTCTTCTGATGTATTTGCTTGAGGCCCTCATGTGCAGAGGGAGAGGAAGCTGACTGCTAATGTCCATCGCTGCTCCTTGGGGAGAAGGTGGAGAATTGAGGGGGGAACAGATGTGCCATAGAAAGGAGTAGGTGACCCAGAACTAAGCCACAGGGGACAAAGGCAATATCCAGAGAAGAACTGTGAAATTAGGGAGGAGAGGGAAGGAAAAACAAAAAAAAAAAAACAAAAAAAAAAAAAGTGAAAGAAAACAGTGAAGAACAAGAACATGAGGTGACATTGCTTAATCCAAAGGTGAATGCTCCAGCCAGCTGAAGAAGAAAGAGTGACCTCACTGGCAGCAATACCCCACTCACAGATTTTGATTTGTAAGTTGATCATCCATTATTTTATTGATAATTATTCAGATCAAGACTATGAAACTGAGGGTATAAAGTGAAACATATATATGGGGAATTAATTTTAGATGGTTTTAAGGAATCGGGATATGATTCTTTGTCTCCCCTAACCCACACCTCAGTTAGGCAGAGCTCTTGCACACAAATCGGTCTGAGAAAGGAACTTGCTACTTTTGACATGCATAAATGGAGGTTTTGGCCTACTATTTGGGGGGTTACTGATGACATTCATTATCAAGTCCACTGTCCCGCCATTCTCATTTTCTGCTGTTACCTAGTTTGAAAAACCTATAAAGTAAGATTTATTTCATTTAATTTCTAAGAGCTAGAATAATTAAGGCTTTTATTTCATTCCATTTCCATGAACAGTCAATAATATACCTGAGTGCACCTACCTCAGATTTTACCACTTGAGTTAATTAACTTAATATGAACTAAGTTACCACATTGGTAAAGGGCTGGATGTAGACTCCAAACATCCTTCCCAGACCAGTGAAGCTGGTGGTTTATCCTAAGGCTCTACCTTGGACACCAGATGTGCCCACCCCAACACCCCATTTAAAGAAGGAGCTCTATCACCATCTTAGATGGCTCCAGAGACCTTTTGACCGGTGAATGCCACCTGCCCATTTCCCTCCACTCCATCGATTCTACCTTTATCATCAGGCGCTCTCTTTCCGTGGGGATGATAAATCTATCCCAAAGTCAGCATCTTTATTTGAACCACAGCCAGAACTGTGAGATCTCCAGAAGCCCAGAATTCCTAACACAGCTCCCCAGCTAAGCCCGACTGGTACCACTACAGGAAAACACCAGTTACAAAACAGAGGCAAGGATGCATTAACCAAGTTAAGAGGAACAGCTTCTTCTGCTTAAAAGTCAGTATTCAAAGTACTCAGGTGTTAATTTAGTTTACCTGGGGCCTGTAGAAGAAAGGGTTTGAGCTCCACCTGGGGACATTAGAGCACAGCTGAAAGGAGTGACAGGTTGACAGAGCACCTCACTATCCTTCTAATACCGACCCAAGGATCAGGCAGTCAGATCTCACCTTTTCCATCTGTCACCGTGACAGCCCAGTCATCCTCAGAGGCTTCCTTGAACTCTCAACACTTCCCACACAGTGGGGTCAAATAACAATTACCTCAGTTAATGGCACCTACAACACACCTCATGACAGCATTTCCAACAGCACCCAGTGAAGAGATAAGTTCCATGGAGAGATAAGGATAGAGCCTCTCATAAACCAAAAAAATTGCATAACAAAAAACTGTCTAGCTGCCAGATTTCACATCCACTGGGTAGCCGGGGGGGGGGGCCACGCAGTAGCCACCAAATCTGACCTACACCCAGTCAGTGTCAGCTCACATCAGAGAGCTGGCAGGAGCCTAGGAAAGAAAAACGAAGGTTGTTTCTGCCTGACTCTGTCAAAGGGGGCTTTATTATAGAATTTTATCTGGGGGAGATGTGATCTGAGAAGAACAGAAGATGCTTAGAAGTATTTTCAGAGAGAAAGTGACAAATTCTTGCAGGGAGGGAGTAGGGAAGGGGAAGCAAATATGGGATGGGCAGAAGGAGAAAATGGGATGTATGACAGGTTTAAAAATTCAGAAGGCTCACATAAAGAACAGAGGGGCACATAAGGATGAGAAGAGCTTAAAAATAATGTGAGGGTAGGGGGCCAAGCACAATAGGAAGAATAACAGCATAGAAACTTTCATGCTCTACTTTCCTCTAACTAACAAACAAACGAAAGGATGGGTGTTTCTTGTAAGATCTTGGACCTAAGTGACCTTGAATCCCAGGAGGTTTCTGTTCTCTTTTGTGAGCTGGACTTGGGAAAGCACATCCACGTGACATTATACTCATATCCTGCATGTGCTGTATGTGGTGTGTCCCCACCCTTGGAGGGCCCCTGAGCGCCATCCTTGCAGCCCCATAGACTTAGATCTGGAAAATCCTTTCTTATGTGTGCCACACTGAGTTGCACACTGAAACCATGTTTCTCATTAGAGACTTAATTACCCAGCATTCACCCTAGTTATGCCACATTCCTGTCAGGAAGGAAAAGGGAGAGCTGCTTTCAGCATCAGCTGAACTCCCCAGCCAGGGCTCAGCTCTTGGCGTCAGGGCAGGGGGTGGGGGAAGGGACTGAAGAAGGCAGGCAGGAAGGGACCTGCATCAAGTACTCAAAGAGTTATCACCACCTCCATAGAGTAAAACAGGCAGTACTTTTCAAATGGAGAAACTGGTCTGTGCGGGATTTTGGCATATGTTTCACTCCCAGGAGACTATAAACAGAAGAAAGTGGAGAACACTCGAAAATTACATAGACCTTTCACCCCTGCCATAGCATGAACTGAAAATGTGGATGATAATTACAGCTCTCTGTATAATTCTAACTCTTACAAATAATGATTTCATTCCCACCAGAGGGAAGGAGGGATTTATTTGCAAAGTGAAGAGCTAAGTTTGGTTGATGGAACTTTTCAATGCAGGAAAAGACACGTCTTTGAAATCAGAAATTGGTAAATGAATGTAAATCCACATAAGACCTTAATTCCACTCTGTCGGAATGATGCCTCTGGATTCCTTGATCACTTTACTGTGACTCTGTTTTTGAACTGAACCAATCATGAGCCAACATCCCCAGACCTGCAGGCTACCACTTTCTGCACAGACAGAGCAGCACAGCTGCTGAATGTAGAGCACTCTGTCCCTCCTACAGCCCCGCAGCCTTTTGCGTGCAAGGCCGCTGACGCTGCACTTTCCTCACTCTAATCACACCAGTGGCCCCTGATCCCTCCCACTGAAGATCGGGCACTTCCTTGGCCAGAAAAGTGTTGTGCCTTTCTACTTCCACAGCTGTGGCAAAATTGGAAGACACGCACTGGTTCTTTCCAGGGACCCACCAACATCTTTACTGGCACAGTGGTCAGGCAGCGGCTTTCCCAGATCATCTCGAGTGGAGCTGCTCCAAAGCGCCCACTCACTACGCAATGCAACCGCCTGCAAGTGCAGCTGCTGTGCTTGCCCCTGCCAGGTTCAGGGAGGCCAGCTCACATTTGCATGTCTATGCTTTGCTACTGAGCTTGCAGAAATGTGGTATTTATAAGTATAGACCTTCTGGGAGGACCCAAGCTTGCTGAAATATTGGGCAGAGTCAGCTAAGTTTCTTAATTGATCTAATTTGAAACTCGCTGTAAAGGAGTGTAGCAAAAAGTTTTAGTCACATATTAAGCTGTGTGAGTTTTCAGGCTTTTCAGGACCTAATATATGGGGGAAAGAAGGAGAGGAGGGAAGAGCAAGATAAATTAAAATGAAGTCTGAAATGCAGTTAGATATTTCATAGACAAAGGAGATAGTTGTGCCAAACTACCCTTCTGGGCACGGTCTTTTCCTGACACAGCACATGCAGTCCTGACCTGGAGAGAAAGTTGAGATTTATATTATTTCCTAATTAAATTAGGAAGAAGAGTTTAAATGCAATCTACATTTGTATTGCAGAAGAAGGGGCTGGAGGCACGTTTCAATTTGAGAGCCACATGAGCCCGGGTTGGGCATTGCTGCTCTTGGGGCATGCCCGGTGTGTAATGCACCAGGAGTTGTCACCGGGGCCGAGGGTGTCACTGTGCTGCCACAAGGCGAGCAATTTATTTGGACATTGACTATCCCGCTGTCCCAAGCATCATCCATGGTACAGGATGGTACTGATGGTAGTTTTTGCATTAGAAGCACATCACTAGTTTCCTGAGGATATAGAAGGGAATTAAAGCCAAGTGCCTCCATCCTGAGCGTTTGTGAATAAAGACTCCTCTTTCCCTATAAAACCTTTAAAAAGCGTTTCTACCCCCAGGACTGCCCCCTTCCCTCTTCAGAGGGCCTGTGTGATGTTTTGTGTCAGGACGCACAGCACTGGGTCCTGTCTGTCAGGTCATGTTAAGCTAAAGGAGTGGCCTGCAGCAGAGACTCAGAGCGATTCCCAATAAATTGTCAGCAGACTGGAAAGCAATAGTTGCCCATAATTTGAATTTCATGCCAACTCGTCACGGAAATCCTATGTGACAGTTTGATGTGCCCAAGAGCTTGCTCAAATAGATGCCTGCATCCTCAGAAATTCTGTATTAGCTGCATCGTTTTCCCCACACAGCTTGCTGGACACTCTTTGCACAGCTTAGCATTGCTCTCCCAGGATCACGAATGTTTAAAATGAAAGCCTCATCAGTAGTTTAGGGGGCCCAGCTCCTAATTGTAACAGCTGTGTAGAAGTGCAAATCTGGAACTGAGCTTTAACTTGGCAACAGGAAAAAACAAATTGAGATGGTTTTGTCCTGGCTCAAATAAGGCGTACACGCGCCATCCCTCTGGGCTGCCACTCTGGTTTAGGCTCTGGTGCTGCCCAGGAGATCTTCTTCTGGCTTCTCCAGAAGGCAAATACTTCTGCAGCATCTGCTCCAAGTCTGAAGGAGCTCTACTCAGCCCGGGTCATATCGGAACTCCACCATGCACACAGGAGAAGGAATGAAGGCAATACAGGACTTTGTCACCTGCTGGGAGAAAATGCTGAGGTCTTTGCAAGGAGCCAAGGTCTCTACACCCAGGGATCTGTTACCAAGGAGTTTCTTGTGGGTAACATGGCCTGGGAGAGATTTTACAAGGGATTTAAAGCAAAATAAGGAGGGGGTTTATGAATTTTTACAGGAAGTGTATTCAAGAATGAAAGACAGCATGGGAGAAGACAGGGAAGCATTTGCAGTGCCCATAAGGCAAAAGTATTGGAGGCTGCTGCCACGGGCAGGAGAGGCAGGAGCGACATCTTAATGAGAGATTATACTTAAGGGTAAGATCTGTCATTCACTGAAGTGAGGACACATAACAAGTATATTTACTGCTTGACAGCAAAGGGAGAGCTGTGGAGAAGGACAGAATGAAATACATAGCCCGAGGGATTGGTTAAGAAATTCTCTCTGCCACAGCATCAGGGACGGATACCTGCAAGACGTAAATAAAGGGCAGTGCTTGCCCATTTTGCATATTTTACATGGATGAGAATGAAACCAAGGATCTTCCACTTGGAAAAATCCCTGATGAATTCTATCCTTCTCACATCATTTCACAGAACAGCTAGAACACCTCCAGGACACTCTGGTTTGTTCTCCAGACTTCTAGGGTTGTATCTGTTCAAGCTTTTAATTCCAGCATGAGCAAATTGTCCAGGTTTCATTTGCTGCAAAGGAGCTACCAGTGGTTCATTCCAGCCAACATTTGTAACATTGGGGTGTTCACTGCAGCCTGAACTCCTTTTTTGGCCACCAGCTGATCAGCTATTTGAGGGAGAAAGTAAATCTCAAAACCACCAAAACCCCTGATCAAAACACTCAGAGATCCTTCAAGTTTCGTACAACACCACCATAAATTCAATTCACCATAAATTCATTTAAGCCAAGGTAAATGTTGACAAACTACTTAACCTCAGCTGGCACCTTTCCTGAAATCTTATTTATGGAAAAATCCTGGAGCCTCGCGAACAGATCTGAGACTGGGCTTCCAGTCCGCAAACACAGCACTACTGTTATTGCTGGGATGATTTCTTCTACAAATAATTATTCTTTAAAAATGAGACATCACGTGCACCTAAAGGTGAGAGCGCATCTGAGATAAATGGCAATCTCGGATCTCTCCTCCTGACACAAGGCAGAAAGGATGTGCCAGCTCTTTGCTCAGGATGATAAGCAGAGGGCAAGTGGCAACTCCCCATTTTTCCAGGGAATACAGAAGGTGTTTTTCTCTCACATTGCCAATGAACAGGTTGAATCTGTTCATGATGCCTTGTAGAAGGCAGGTGGTACCTGCTCAGGTGCCAAGGAACAGGTGAGTGGCATCTGCTCATCATGCTACCCAACTGTGAGTCCATTAACATTAGCATGGATGTTTAAAATGCTTTAAAATGTTGAAATTAGAAGTCAGTTATATATCAAAAATGAAAAAAATATTTATCCTAATTTTACCCCATTTTTATCCCTAATTTGTTTATCTCTGACAGTTTGGAGACCATCTCACCGACATCCCTCAACTTACTGCAGGTTACTGTCAAAGTCAAACTCCTTTAGGGACACCTCCTGCAAAGTTTGGTCACACAGCTGCACTGATGAATCCAAGCAATGGAGCAGCGTCTGTGGAGGCAAAATACTGCAGGACTTGCAGACAGTAAGGCAGCACTGAAGGAAGGAAAGTCAGTGTGGTCTGGTCCCTCTCTACATCCCTTTTTTTTCATAGTTCTGGCATATGAAAACCCCAAATGCTAAACATAGCTCACGCTTTTCCTCCTTGGTAGTAAAAAGCAGAAGGCCATCAAGAGGGAACCCAGTGCTTTCTTAGGGACATACACTCCCATAAATGGCCTTCAGACAAACTTATATCCTTGGACAGAATCTAATTTTCCCACATACTCTCTTCCAAGAGCAGAAACGGTGTGAGAAAACTTCAGGCAAAATTATAGTGAGTAAATAAAAAAAAAAAAAATCAAAATTGAATATTTCCCTTGGCAGCCAAAGCTGCATTTCTAGGTTATTTAATTCTTTTATAGCATGACCAGTTCCTTTCACCAGCTTCCCAGGCTGTTTCTAAAAGGATGGATATACTCATTCAGCTTGTCTCCTGGAAAATGATAGCTGTGCCAGCACCTTGGAGTGCCTAGCAGACCTCCCCTCCGTGTGTTTCAGCTCTGGCTGGGGCCCACCCAAACACCTCCCAGGACCCACTTGGGAAGGGGCAGCTTGTTCCAGCCCCAGTACCAACTGGCTTACACTGGGAGAAGACATTTCAGCAGACTCAGTATTTAAATACAGGCCAAAAAGAAGTGGAACAAATGCTACACCAGTGAGTCAGGTAGTCAAACACTGCCTCTTCATGGCCAGTAGTCCCTTTGGAGGCTGCAGGAGGCTTCAGCCAGTGCTGGAGGTTACTGGTAGGGAACAAAGCTCAAGCCCAGTTATTAATCCCATTGATCTATAAGATCACACAATCTATGTGTCAAGACCCTAGAGAAACCCACTCAATGTCTGAGGCCCTAGAACACCCACCGGGGAGAAATATTTATTACAGTGAAAATAAACTCCCACAGACTCTTCCATTTCTACTTGAAAGGTGTGATTAAAAACTGGAAGCAGTCTCCATATTCGAGGGCTGTATAAGCCTTCAACCTTTTAATTAAATGTTTTATGTCTTAGGAAAACCACAATTACTGCAGGGGATGGCTAAGGCCCTGACTTTTGATGTTAGCTCAGCTCACCACCTTTCCAGGGCTATAAGAGGAGACTGAGAGGACAGACTGCTTAATTTTTGATAAAACATAAGAAAAAGTGAAATTAGGCTCAGCCTTCAACTTCTGAGACAGCTTCCTGCCTGACCCGTTCTCACACCTCTGCCACAAGCCAAACCAAATCTACATTTAATAAGAAAAGACACCTTAAATTACACAGGTGCAGTCCACTATTAGATAGACATCCAATACAAAGCTAAATACAGCTGACAAAATCAAGCAGAAGCAGCATTAGCACATCCTTTTCATGAACCATCAGCACGCACAAGCTCTGGTAGTCTGTGATTTACAGCACAACTGAACATTACCTGTATTTGACAAACGCACATTTGAGGCCATCAGCTCGAATGAATTTCAGTGCCTTCAGAGGAATAACTCCATTTATTGTTCTTCTAGTCTTTGAATACACGTCCTCATCAAGTGAACTACACCAAGCGTTCTTGAATGTAATGTTTCCTCATGATTGTACAGCAATAATTATTGCTCTGGAGTGGAAGCAATTCTGAAAGATGCTTTAAAATTTTAAGGTGCCGATTATAATTATATGTTCCCAGCAGTTTAGGAAGGAAACAGGTACTTCAGCCTGACATCGGCTCCCTTCGCCCCTGCTCCCAGCCTCAATGCACTAAACACGCACAGACACACTCGAATAAACAGGAAACAAAGGTTATTATGCTGGCAGGAGGTCCAGGGGGCTCTGATTTTCAGATCTCCAAGATGCTATTTGGGGACTGAAGGGATATGTGAAGAGAATAGCAAGTTGGAGTACCAGTAAAAACTCCCAAAAGTATTTAAAATCCCTTTTATGAGCCAATCGGATCTTTGAGGAAGAGCATATTGCTGCCCTTTTTGAGGTTTCCCTGTCTGCTGCACTGCAAGGTGTGCCACACATTTTGGAAGAGTGGAGGAGTGTAACCTGAGCTCTTGCCCAGAGCTGTTCAGAACCATGGCTGTCTCCCTTCAGCAGGATCACACGGTACAAAAAAGTCCTTGGCCTCCCTTCCCTGCTCATAAAATACTCTTCCTGCTCTCTGACTTTTTCAGGGGCGAGTGGAGAGAACAGGAGACCAAAAGCTGTCATGGTTCAGGCTCTCTGGAAGAAATCACGGCATGAGTCAAGCTCTCCCACCACTCCCAGAATTACATCTCTGCTTGCAAAGATAGGGCCAATATTATGCTTCCACACCTCCCAAATACCAGAAAAATAAACTCGAGCAATCCAAAGCTAAATAGAAATAAAATGCAGGCTTTGTGCATGCAGTGAATTATTTATATTTTTTTAAAAATCATTCTTTGAGGGTTACTGCTGCATTCAGCTTGGATTTCAGATAACCCCCAAAAAAATTAAGCACCCTCATTTATATTCTTAACAGCTATTCATTGCAGCCATGTTGATTTCCCATGATGTTTGATATTGGCTACAACAAAGTTTTGTCTGGACAGATTAGTGCAAAAGGATTGTTCTTCATGCAAGCATACGTTTATCCCCATAAGAAAAAGTTCATCCTGCAAACAAGATCATATGTGATTAATTATTTAGCAAATGCTATCTCCCAGTCTTCTCATTTGAGAATTTTAAATTACCCAGCCAGAAGCCAGAAACAACTCCGTTTAAGGTAGCTGTTCTGTTACAAAAAGGTAACAGGAGACAGTGAGACTGAACAGTCTGAAATCAACACAAAATCTACAGACACTTAGCTCAGACTGGGAAAAAAACATTTAAGAATACATTGAAAGAAAAACCCTCTCGTTTCAGCAATGCCATGGCTGCAAAAATCCACGGATGCTGATGCCCTATAAGTCATTGCAGCAATACAGGCACAACAGGTTTTTCTGCACTCCTGATGACCCAAGAGGATTTCCACCCAGGCATTTCTCCACCTATCGTTCCCAAAGGTACCATGTCCTGTGTTTCCACATGCTTATTCCCTGACACTGTGACTTGAAGTGCACATGGAGCCGCTTGACAAGCCCAGCTGGAGGGAAGCCACTTCTTTACTCACCATACAAGTGGGCTAAAACAACACAAGAACCAGCACACATCATCTCCCATCTCCATGAGCTGCCAGGTGGGTACACTTCCAGGCACCGCCTGCACTCCTCACATTGGGAGCTGGGTTATTTCCACAACCTGTACTACATCTGTACTAACATCTGTACTGCAGGATGAACCCACTTTACCACATCTTGCAGAAGATGGATCTTGCTGCCCCAAGGCTGAACCTCAAGGGATTCTTCAAGGTGATGGGCTGACCCTCAAATTCATCTCAGACTGAACCACTCGGCAGAGCTATTGGCATTAGTACACATGCCTTTTGCTTAATCTGATCAATTTCTGTAGTTTGTAATTCACCAAATAAATCATTAAAGATGAAAATCCTCCACAGTGAATGCATAACACTGCTGTGAAATTCTGTGATAGTAACCACCTTTGTGGTAGTAACCACCTTTATGGTAGAAACTACCTCTAACCCTGAAAAATGAAATCAAGGGATTATACGTAGAATGGTTTTATAGTCAGGCAAAAGGCTGACTGTCTCAGGATTTTTTGTTTCAAACTTTAGTTTTGAGGTTTATTATTTCTGTCTTAGCAATAACTGCCTTTTGTCAGAAATACTGGTTGGTTGTCATCCCAGTGTCTCTTTTGCCTATCCTTTTAACTTACCAGATAATTCTGTGGGGTTTTGAAGCTGTGTCTGTTCACAAGTTCAGTCCAAATTCTCACTGATAACTCTGAAAATTAAATGTTTCTTCGGTGACCACCGATGCTTTCCAGGGGCTTCTCCAGAAGGCAACTAGCCAACCATCTGACTAATTCCTCTGTCACCAGTAGAAACAGCCGTTCCTTTCACTGGTTAGGATGAAAGGCTGGCGAAAGCCCATTCTTGGGGGGAAAAAGTGCTTACCTCTTGAACAGATGATACTGGATACAGAGGTTTTCATAATATCTTCAGAACCACCAGTCAATTTCCTAAAGTACCTTAATCCCTCTTCCATCTTATATCTTTGGAGGAGGGATGGTCACAGAATCTTGAGGGGGGGGGGTAAATCCCTTTAGCAAGTGTTCTTCCTGCCCTATGCAAATATCGCTACTATTGAGGTAGTTTCCCCCCCCGTCTAAGCCAAGAAAATGATTTTCCTGTGTAGGAGCAAGAGGGAAAGTTTAGCTGATGTCTGAGACCCATCAGCCACAATAAAGCTGATCCACTCCTCTGGTTCAATTCAGGACACCAAAGCACTCCTCAGACATTTGAATATTACTTCTGCAGGTCTCAGAATAATTCAGTCTTTTGCCTTTCTTCCCCTAAGGCATATTTAAAATATCCTCTGTGTAAGTTATTCAAAGGCTCCCAAAAATTACTTCAGAGCCTGTGTGAGGCTCACTGGGCTGCAGAAACTGGCCTGAGGCCATTCCACCTGGCACTGCAATTCTGCCTGATTTTGCAGTCCAAAATCCACGTTGGGTTGGTAACTGAAGGGAATATGTGTCAGGGTGGATGCACAACAGCTGTTGAGGAAACTCCTGTAAGCAGAATGGATCTTATGCATTACAAATTTTATTTGCTAAGTTTTAACCCCCTGATGGGGAGGTTTCTTCAAGAGGGGTGTCAACTCTGAGTAGTCCTGTCTCTGGCTTTTCTGCAGCCCACAGTCTTGTAAAAACCATGTCGGCTTGCAGATTTCTTTATGGTTTCAGCAGCGTCTCCGGGCTATATATTTGAAAAAGGATTTTGCAGTGGTTTTGATGGAGCCAGCCATCTGGACACCCTCACTGAGCACTGAACACTGTATAACAAGAAGAGACGTAGCAAGAGGCATTCCTGAACTTCCAACATGCTGCTTCACAAGAGCTGATCTGCAAGATGTGCCTAGAGAAATCATTTGCAGCATCTCCAAGGTCACATGCAGGTGCCTTGATCCATGGCAAGTGCAGGTTCTCTGTTAGCTTTGTATATTAGTTGTAATTCCTCTCGAATATTCCTAGATTTTCCCAGTTTTATCTGAAGCTGGACCATAAAACTGAGAAGAAAGCTGAGCAGCCACACACTACTGCGGTGTCAAGTAAAAGCAGCGAGGGTCCCCACAGACTGTTTGTTCTTCATTCTCCTGCAGAAAGGGGCAGGGATTCATGAACCTGTGAGATCATCTCCACCTACATGATGAGGATGATGGCTGGATGATACCACCTCCAGGCATCTCAACACCCGATTTTCAGACCCCAAAAGGGCTAAAGCCTCCCTGCCCCCTTGTAAAGCTGTACCCCCTCCCCACCTTTGCCAAGCAGAATTCAGTAGCACTGGCAATGAGGGCACCACCAAGTGCCTAGAAAGGCACAGGAGTCGTGCTGACAGAAGGCTGGAGCTTGTGCAGCTCCAGCTGAGAGCAGAAGTCTGGGTGTGCTGAAAAACACTCCCATGCCTCCATCTGGGTGTGCAGATGGGGATATTTTTAACCTCTTTCCCTGCATTGTATTTTATGATCACTAAAGTGGAGTTATTACATGTCCAGGTGAATGGCATAAAAATAAGTACCTTAATATTTGTGAAGCATTTAGGTACTGTAGCAATGAACGTTAAAGGAGAGCCCAGGAGGAAAATAACAATTGTTTGCTGAGTAAGGTTTGAATGGTGTGTGCAAGTAATTCATGGGGCCGCTCAGGGAACAATGAGAAAAACATGACTAGCAAACATCCACTCTTTCTTTGAGCACCCCTCTTTTGTGCACTGAAGATATGGAGAACCTGTGGAAAAATAGTGTGCAGGCATGTACGTATTGGACAGAAACTCAATATTTGGATTTGGACAGGCAGTCTAATTCTCTAACTTCTCCTTTTAGAGGAAGGGGACCTAAAATACTACAGCAAGTAGGTGAAATGAAAGAAATTATATCAGACACGTGTTTCCATCACGCCTAAAACTGTTTGTGCCCATCCCTCCCACAAATATGGCTTTGCATCACTTCAGTCCCCAGTAGTATAGAACTAAGTTTGATCCAGGTTCAGTTTTCTGGTGCAACTTAATTTTGTTTAGTCCTCAAGACAGCAGAAACAAGGAAGGAAAGAGACTCAATCCTAAAAAGACATGTGCCAGGTCCTTTGCTGCTGAAGGCAGTTAGACAGTGTTCAAGGACTTTTGGTAGAGTAATTCTGTACAGAGAAGAAATGCTCCAACATACATCAAGATTTTTTTCTTTCCTTTCTAACTGGGTACTTTATTTGTACAAAATATTTTGTGCTTTGAAGTGCCAACTTTTTTATTTGCTGCTGAAATAATATAATTCTGTTGATCTGTGCTTCATTAATTTATGTAATTCCATTGAAAAAATGTTGGATTTGCTCAATTATCAAGCATTTAACATATGCTGCAGAAGGAAATCCAGACTAGATATTAGTGCAGGAGACAGACCTGAAAGGGCAGGTGCTCATGGTGTGTTCTGAGTCATTAAAATCAGTGGAATTGCTGGGATTTATTTCAGCAGGATCAGGCCAGCACATTCATAGAGAAAAGATGGCTTTATGCGAAAGGCACGCACAGGCCTGTTCTCTATTTTTAGTCCTGACACAGAGCCTCATTGCAATCCTGATTTAAGTCACTTAATCTGTGGTGCAGCAATATTAATCTTGTGCTTTATAAGCTCACCTGGCTCCTCCACAAATTTCTGTAAGCACTTTCAGGAGACTTAACATGTTTCTGGCTTTCAGTGATCACACTCAAATCCATGGGCCAGGAACAAAATACCTCACAAAAACTCAAAATCCAAGGAAAGAAGGATAGTGCAGGAAGAAACACCAACTGCAGATGCTTGCCAAGAGATGCATACAGTCTTCATTTTCTGGGACCTCTCTGCCTCCAAACCTTGTCACCTTCCCCACAGGACACATCCTTTCCCATGAAGTTCCTGTTGGCCCCAGTCAGACACAGCACTAACCAAGCTTCTCAAAAGTCCTCATTAAAAGCCACAGCACCGACCCATTTTGATTTTCTAGTTTTTCTTACATTCTTTTTTAATACCACTTGATTTTACTGCATTTATTCGCTGTTCCTCTTGCAAACAAGGTCCTGATCACGTAAGTCTCTAACTCATATGTGACTCAATCCACCTCAAGTCATAGTATTTCCACAAAAGTCGGTGCTGAAAAATGATCCCACTCTTAGTCCTCCCCGGCATCAGAAGCTGTGGAGTTGTTCTGGCATGACCCTTGGTCTGTATTTTCTTTATAGACGTAACATGAAACTGCTCCTTCCAGGACACTCCAGATTCTCCCATATGCCAGTACTCTCCAAACTTCCAGATCTGAATTACTGCAATACAACTTTATGAGGAATTTAAACCAGTTTGCTGGTTGTTATTCATTGCACAGAAGACCCTTGGAGTTTACTGGCAGGTTCACAGTCACAGGATTCTCCATCCTGCATGCTCTCAGACACACTTCTCTGCTGAATTTATTGAGGCTCATCCAATTTCCTTCAAAAGAGGTGGTTTCTAAATAGTATGTATTTGTTTTCCTGCTTATGGACAGTTTGAATTCAAATATTTTCCTAGTGAGACAGTAGATTTAGCCTCTACTGGGTTTTGTGCAGTAAAATTAAAAAGAGCTTATTTTAAACTTATAATGATGGTGGTTGTGCTAAAGAGAAGTAAATTATTGAATGAAGGTAACCATAAATCTGTCAGAGTAAACTGTAGAAACCACTGCCAGAGGGTGGTAAAATGGCTGTGCACTGACTATTGTTTTACTATAACAGCTACCATTAAACTGCAGTTTTATCGCCACCATTATTGATTTATTTTCCTGAACTTCCAGAATACAGCCCTGTTAAAATCTTAATTCAGAGTGTATTTCTTTTTTGTTGGCACTGAAGGACGAGTATCAGGACTTTCCCCTTAGGTCAGAGGTAACTGCGTCATTCACAGTGGGCTGAAAAGAGCCCTACAAAATAACATTTGAGGTGAACCTGGAGGTGAAGCTCTGGGCAGGAACTACCCCCTCAGTGGACACAGAAAATGAGAGGAATGTGTTGGGTGCTTTTGTCATGAAGCAGGAACTAGGCTGTGGCTCCAAAGGAGTTCTGTCATCACAGATGATCAGCTGAGGAGCTCAGCCTGGACACCTGCTGGCCAGGCTGACCAAAAACCTGATAACACCAGCCAAAATTATTCCTATCTGTGACACCTGACACCTGTCCAAAAGGTGTGGGGAGAATACCCAGTCACCCTCCCAGCAAAGCCTTGTAACAGACTTGGCACCTTGAGGGGCATTCTTGGAGGTTTTCTAGATTTAACTAGTCAGGCTGGAAAGCTGAGTTCCTGAGGTCAGCTTCTGGAGAAACCCAGAGCTTCAAGAAAAAGGTTAATTTTGGCCTATCACACCTAAGCTTTGCAGAGCTGTAGACCAAGCAATTAAATCAATGCAGGNCTATTAACCATGGCAAGGCCAGCAGTGTACCTACACAAACAGAAAAATTAATGAGAAAAAACCCAGTGCAGGGTCATCAGATGATAGATCTCTGCTACTGCTGTAAAAGCAAGAAAAGATAGCTGGCCAGGTAGGGGAGAAAACTGCTTTGCCTTTGCTACTCTTTCTATTGCAGTGCCCTTTATATATGCAGGCTGAGAGGAATGCATCATAAAAGGTGACATTTTATAACAGCAGTTTGTAAATTTTACAGAAGCTTACTGCCTGTAAATCACACAGCTTATACCCTCACTGACTTTATTACTGCAAACCCAACCATGGAAAAACTCCATGCCAGTTTACTTTAAATTTATCTTTTTTATTTGGACCTAACTGAGGTCTTTTAATATTCCTTTTCTTCTAATGATAAAGCCATCCTGATAATCTTATTTTCTTGACAGACATTTTGAAGGACTCTATTGTATCCTGAAAAAGCAATTCCTGGTTCTGGTAGTTCGTATCTTAGTATGTATTCCTGCTGTCAAAAGATGTGCTTTCCCCCTTTATTTCAATTAGGTGTATTTATTTGTATTCCAAATCCTCTCATCACCTAACCCTTTGACTTGCTTCACAGCCAGACATCATAGACTGGTTTTTACAGGAGCTATGCACAAACCTGTCCTTTATTTGGTAACATCCACTTTTATTTCATAGCAGAGCTACACAATTTTCTCTCCCATCTGTGCAGTGGATATTTTCATGGGTAATCTTCACAGGCATTAATGGAAACCAATAGCAAAAATTCCTTGTGCATCAGTGAGAGTTTTGTGAATTATCTTGTTTTTCCAAAGAGCGTTACACAGCAGAGTGCCGCAGCTGATGAGTTTCCCTCCCTTTTCAGCAGTTCTTATTCTCTGCTTAGGGTCCTGCTCATACCTCACTTTCAGCACTAATAGAAGGCAAAACTGGATTCAGCTCAAACCCCTTTTTCAAGGGTAGAGAACACCACACTGTTTGGAAACCAGTGGAGAAAGGTATTTCCTCCGAGTGGTTCACAAAGCAGTTGCTGAAAACTTCAGACCTATTTTCCGTGGCAAGTCGAGCAGGATTTGTAGTCAGGTTAGATGTGGTGCTCTCCTCTGGAGCTCAGGTAGGTGGTGGCTGTGCCAACGTGTTGACTGCAGCGGAAATCTGTCCACATGGAGCAGCAAATGACATGGCCCCTCTTCAGGCTCAGCTGCTGGCTTCGCGCCTGCTTGGAATCACATCACTTTTTAAAAAGGATGCAGTGAAGTTTCCCCAGTATACCCTGGCTTACACTGAGGGCTTGGCACCAGAAGCTGGCCGGTGTCCAAAGCCCCTCAAGACTCCGTACAGCACCTCACAACCCCTTTCGGGCTCATGAAACCCTTTGCTCCTTCTCTACAGAACCTCTGCCGTGTTGGGGAAGATGTTTCACTGCATGGACGAAACCATCTCGCCTTGTGCCTGTTCTAGCCAGCAACATCAGACTTAAAATTAAATTCTGTAGTGCCTGATTGTCTTCGCAATTATTTACCATGACTAGGGGGATAACTTGACCAAAATAAACATTGAGTCACATTTTCTCCAAAAGAACAAGCAGCCTCAGCATGTTGAGTTTTTTTTCATGGCTCAGTAGAAATGGGGCTGTGACACTCCCCAAGCAAAAAGAATTTGTTAAGATGATTGAGATTTCTGCTAAACCTTTGGAGTATAATGGCTTAAAGACACCTTAATGTGAGATTGAGATGTTTTTAAAGGGCCTTTTGGTCCTACAGATGGAGGGAAATGCCTGCTGGGATATTGCCAAATCCCAGGAGTTGGGGTTTTCCCATGCTGAGGTTGAGACATGCAGATAGTTTGCTAGGTTAGCATGCCAGTGACTTTTCTTTCTATCACATCCATTGACCAATAACCTCAATATCTTGAGAAGATGTGTGCCAAACACAACAGGAATTCCTTTAGTCCTCATCCACAGGGATGTACAGTCTGTCTGAACACACCACAGAGGACTATGAAGGTGTTCAGTTAATATTTACTGCTGATGCTGAAATGGAGATTTCATTTCCCAGAAGACGTCCTCAAAGTATCCACATGCAGAATCCATTTACTTCATCTTTGGTCCTCAGAGATGCATCAACATATAAAGGCATTTAATTGCTGCATTTTAAATGCCCTGCTTGGAGATTAAATATTACATAGAAAAATGGATTCAATAAAACGGAGCACAAATCATTACAATTCCAAAACATAAATCTCTTTGTTACTGCTCTTTTGCTGCTGCTGCAAATTGTTGGCATGTTTTATTGGAGCTCTTTTTGTCTGCTTTTCTTTTAAAGCCTGCACGTAGAAAAGAGGGTGGAAAATGTAGGTGGAGGGTGAGGGCATTTTTTTCAGCTGGCTACAGAGAGATGAGAAAATACGTTTGCTTTATAAAATCAGATTTTTGCACGGTTCTGGTTCCATGTGGGAAATAGAAGGGGTTGGATAATTTGGAAAGACTTCCTAAAGATATTTCAAAAGAATGAACTTTTGAGAGTATCCATTCCACGTGCCAGGACATCTTTTTTTAATATGAAATTTAATCAGCATTGTGTTATGACATTACATTTTATATTGCAAATTACATATTGTAATTACCTAATTGCACATTGTAAATATATGATTACATGAATTTGCACCAAAATTCATAATTACACTTAATTACACTAATTGCATCAATCTAAACTAATCAACTACAAAATACAAGGAAAACTCATGCAAACAAAGCTAAAAAAGGAACATTTTGAGAGTGAGCCCACACTCCCAGCATACCCAGAGACACAACACTGCTTTATGTCTGGAAATAAATTCATAAGTAGAGATATGTGGGAAACAATTTCTCTGACCTAAGCGGTGTTTTTATGTTCTCAAAGAAAGCACTCCTGTTCTGAATTAGGGCAAACACACCGCCCTATCTTACAAAAATTTGGGAAGGTTTGGCTACTGGGGGCTTTTTTCCATTTCTGTATGGAATTACAGGAGACTTCTCATCTGTTCCAGATGGAAGGGATTTGGCTTTGGTGAACTGCTAGTTTCCACCAGAAAAGCAGATAAATTTGGATGCCAGCTTCACCGGGGCAGCAAGCTCTTCACGTTCCTTAAAACCTAGTCCTAACTCTCCCACGACAGCAACAGGGCAGGATTTACCTTTGTTGTGCTGAGGGCAATGGTCAGCAGAGGGAATTTAGTTCTGGAGCCTTGTTCATTTGAGGTTCATGTGGCAGCCCAAGTCCTAAAATGTCCTTTCTTACAAAATTAACACCAGCACATTCCAACTCCATTAGTGTGAATATTGCCATCCATGATTATAATTTACTCTCTTTACTGATTAGTGGCCCATTTTTCTGTGGAACACTTATTGTGACTCCAGGAAAGGTTTTTGTCATGGAAACATATACTGCTTTTGATGCATTTTCAGTAATTAAAACTCATTTTACATATTTATATACGTTTCATTCCTTTGGGGAACAATTCTGAGGAAACTGATGGCATTCCTGCTGATCAGAGACAAAAATAGGCAATTATGGATCATCTCTTTCTTTCCTTCCCTTTTATAACTGCTGTATCAGTAATTAAAACTGTTGTACTGTAAATATAGCATTACACATCTCAAATGAAGAGGAGCTGTTGCCAATAAAGCCCTCAGTGTGCCCAGGCAGTGTCATGGCGAAGGAAACAAACAGAGATGCAGTGCATTTCCCTGTGGATGCACTCTTCAAAGTCCCATTAATACTCATAACTGAAGGATGGCGTGGGTGAGGGGATGCTATTCCAAGGCATTTAGAAGTGACACAACTCAGCTCAGGTGTAGGAAATGTGCTTTAAAACATTGCATGCCTTCTCCAGCACTCTGTTTCCCAGGAAAATTATCTCTCTGGTGTTTTTCTTATTTGCCTAATAGATTTTACAAAACGAAAGAGCTTTTCCTCTTGCAAGCAGCGAGAGGTGAATATTTACTCTTTAAATATTGTCATAAGTGCCCACTTCGAAATGTCCCCTCTTTCAGAACCAAGGCGGCGTTTTGCAGTAGATGAGTTGTGTCCCTGGGAGCGTCCCTGCTGGCAAGCAGGGGACTGGGAAGTGTTGGAAAACAGCCTCTCAGTCCAAAGCAAAGGAAACCTCACGTTCCCACACCCCCTGTGTACTGCTATCTATAAAGCCTTTTGTAAGGCTCTTAACTTGGCGAGTTGTGCAGTGTTTTCCTTATTCTCAGAGATATAATCATGCTCTCACATCTAATGAAAACATGAGGGAACACGATGTTTGCTGTTTAACCAGAAGATCCTATCCTGAAATCACTCGACTCATAGAAAGCCACTACAATAAATATTGCTTATGTTCAAAACCACAACGCTTCTTTATCTACTGCCTCTAAACCGGCATTAATCACACAAAATATTTTCAGTAGAGCTAAAATTTACGATGTTTTTCTTCAAGGATAGGCACACCTGAACTTAAATTTATCCATGTAATCCCAGACCTTGCTGTATGACATAGTCTTTAAGCACCCAGTTACACATTATATTTTCTAATGAATTTAAACTCCTTGGAGGTCTTCCACAGGGCATCCCTGCTTGCATGTTAGGCCTCGATCTGCAAAAGAACTTACTTAGGTTCACAGAACACAAAACCAAGATATCTTCAAAATCCCCTGACTTGTTCCACCTCGCCTGGGAGATGTCCCACATTCCCAGAACTTAATTGTTCCACATCTGTCAGCAAATATCCTTAAGGCCCCAAGGCATCCCCCGACGGATGTATGTCCTGATAACTTCGAGAATCTTTGCATCTCCATTGCTAAACCCCACTAGGATCCCACCGGAATCTGGGAACAAACTCATTGCTCCCCTGCCTGCTTTCCCTGAAGATCGCTAAAGCACATTTATGGGGTCAATCTCCTCACAAAAGAGAAGCAGAAGAGAAGAGAAGAGCATTTCCCCATTCATGCAGGAGCTCAAGACTCAGAGGTCTCACACAAGGTACACAAGATTCACAGGCAGCTTTTCTTTCTGCCCAAAAACATTTGTCCTTCTCTCTTCCCTCACACCAATGCTCAAAGCAGGTAACAAAGGGAACCTGCTGCTGCTGTGTTTGCCTGGTTTGTTTCATTGAAGCAATTTCACTGTAGTGGAGTCTAATCCAACAAACATCAAATAAGCAGCACCAAGTTTCAGCCTGTCTTGCTGTGACATCTCCAACAGGAGTGGCAGTGCCAGGCACTGAAACCTGCAAGCCCTTCCCTGAATCTAGATCTGACACTTCTCTCCAGCTGCATTTTCTCACTGATTGAATGGGGTGAAAGAACATTATTTCACTTGGCAAAGATGGGCAGCGAGTCATGGAGCTGAAATTATCCAAAGTATCAATCAAATTCAGGTGCCTGTTTGCTCCTCGAAGTGTTGCCTTGTTAACTTCAACCTGGGTTAGTTATTTTAGGTTGGTCAAACCAGTCCAAGCTGGAATTATCTACAAGTTACCAGGAGGAAAAGAAGGAAACACTTCTAAAGGTGATTTCCCCCACTTACCCTGGATATAAGGGTACATCCTGCCTGTTCCATGCACAACACACCAGAGTAGACTTCCAGATATTGCTGGCAGTGGATTTGCACAGAAGTGAAAACGTGGTCTTTGCCTTTCCTTCACCTGACACTTTGTACAGTGTTGGTTCAAAGGCGTCCTTAGTTCTGCCCCACAGATCAAGCTACTTTGTGAGGTCAGGAGTGAAGCTGATGACTACAGTGCTCAAGAAATGTTTTCTGCAGTATTCTGCTCTCACAGCACCACATTTAAAGCTGAGTGAATATAAACTGATTTTCATTTTAATGTCTGTTCCTGAAGGAAACGTATTTAAATAGTTAAATGAAACTTCTCATTGTGATTTTAAGCTAGCATAAACACTTTAACACAAAATTAAAGTATTGTTTCTAAACAGATTGCTATTTTTTGTAGAAAAATGGATATACTTCAACCATGTCCTCAGGCTGCTTTAAAAAAAGGAACACAAGCTAAATTTATTTCTCAAAAAAATTTTAAAATCCATATAAAAATATCTTTAACCATGCTGCTAATTGTGGTGAGCTTTCAGACAGGTTTACAATGCCTGCCACCCTCATGTCTGGGAGTGATGGTATCAGACACCTTTGCTTGTTCACTTCCTCCTCTGTCCAGTCTGTGTGCTTTAGACTTCCTGACAAAACCACTCAGAGAAAACTGCTCACAAAAACCTCAGCAGCCATTTCTGAGTCCAGTGCTGTACCAGGCTGATAATACTGTCAGGAGATCTATGAAGCTATGGACATTGAGAAAACAACTCCAGGGATGAACGTAAAACAACAGGATATTGGCTAATTCTGCATAAGGCTGTTCTGTGCTGTTCTGCACTGTTCTCCGAAAACATCAACTCAGTTATCAGCAGGAATCAAAAAGGAAGACGAAACATTTGGAAAGGAAATGAGAGGACTAAAATCCCAGCATTTTTCCAAATCATATTCCTTCTTCCTAGGTCATATCTTGGATATCATGCAGTCCTGCTACCCTCTTTCTCCTCAAAAGAGGAAGCACTGGGAACTTGAAAGCTCGTGACTGTGCCCAAGCACGGAATGGCCCCCTGCAAAGGTGTTGTGAAACAGGTCAGAATTCTGCCTGGGCAAAGGATGGCAGAGGTGGCATGTACAGCAGGTTAAGCTTGGCAATCATGTTCAACCACTGTAAAGCCAGTCTGGAAAGATTAACAACTACTGCTCATAACCCAGGAACTAGTGAGCACCGAATAAAATTATTAAGCAGAGGGTTTAAAACACGAAGAAAGAACTATTGTCTTCACATGGTATAGAATTAGATCACAGACCTCATCACCACAGGATGTTGAAAGAGCTGAAGGTATAAATAACCACGGAAGAAAGTTTAGCTGCGGGTATTAAACTGGAGGATTGGGAGGCGAATGTCTGCCTTGCTGATGGCTGAAATTTGGGTAGGTAATTGATTTTTATATTTTTCCTCAAAATGTTTTCCTAAGTATCTGCCATAGTCACCGGCAAAGGAAGGGAACTGGTCAGAACATGTCCAGAAGGGAAGGTGTGGAGTGAAAGAGGTGATGGAGACAGGATGCACCCAGCACAGCAAGGCTCATGTTATTGGAGATGATACTTGTCTACTAATGGAAGAGCATTCCATAGCAGTGCTGAGCTATGGCATGGTTGAAGGTGGTCTGAGAGCCCTTTAGTCCACGAGAAGGCAGCCTGCTTTCACACACTCACACCCCTAGCCCTCAGCACTTATATCCGGAGCCAGTCCTTCCAACCTCAGGCAGCTTTTGTTCCTACAGTGAAGCTCATTCTCATTTTCTTTGTCTCAACAAAGGCAGACGGCTCAATTTGCATCCAGGTGTAATAACCAATCTGCCTTTCGGGAGAGCCAGAAAAGGAAGCACCTTAATTCTTCCCACTGAGGGCTGAAAACCCTGGCACCAAGGATGAAATCTACGGGAACCAAAAAGCACTTTCAGCATTTCATCCGGTTAAACAGAGACATCCGTGTGCGTTTCTCTCCATAACAAGCAGCAAAGAATGATTAGCCTGCCAGCTAATGGGAGTGCTCAGGGCTCACTCCTCTGGCTCAGCCACAAACGAGGCGACAGCGACTGCGGCGTTTGAGTCGTTTCCTTACAATCACAGCTGGGCAATTAGACTCCTGCCTTCCTTTGACGGCTAAGCTGGGAAACCGGGGAAGGAGGCAAAAGGATCATTTGGGGGAAAGGGATCATTTGCTACAGTGTGTTTGGGTCAAGCCAGTGTTGCTTTATTATTTTTAAATTGCATCATGCAACATTTCGAAATGAAATGCTATTTTTCTAACAAATTTTTGTACCTATATACCCCCCCCCCACTACTGCGTTTCCCAGCCCTTTTCTCAAATTCACCACACACTCATGAATAATTTCAGTCACCCTAAAAACTGTGGATTTTGATGAGGAAATTATTTTTTCAAATGTCTTCATCTGAATTCTCCCTAAACTTCTCCACTTCCATTATTTCAGCATAGCTGAGTTAGAAATAGCGTGTCTCTGCTCTCATTCTTTGGATTTTCAAAAAAAAAAAAAAGTATTTTCTTTTTAACCTACTGAAAGATTGTGCCTTTGCACAGTGGCTTTGATCCAAAGCTGTGTGAAACAACAGGAATCTTTCCCTTGACTTCAATGGTTTGGGGACTTGGCCCTTATGCTTTCACTGAGGAATAAGCAAGAGCTATTACTTTGGCAGTGTGAGATAATTGTTTCTTTCTTCTGTCTCGGTGCCCCAGCACACCGAGCCAACAAAGCCGAGCTCACATCTCGCTCGGCACAGCCTGAGATGCATTTCAGAGAGGCCTTTGCCAGGGCTTTATCCAATCAAAGCGACAAACATGAGACAAATGTCACTGCTATATTCAGCAACACCAAACTCTGCTTTATTAATACGTATCCGTGGCTGACAAAAAAAAAAAAAAAAGGCCATGGGCTTGCAAGTCAGTGCTGGTTTGAATAGACACGGCAGTGCAGAAATCATGGAGCTGCTGTCAGCCATACAATAGAAGCAGAGCTGGGTTTTGGAGCTGCTGTGCAGAGGAAAACAGGAGGTTCATCGTGGCTCAGGACCCGGAGGATGATTCCACAGAAGCCAAGCGCCTGCAGCGTGTGGGAACACAATAAAAACTTGCACTGGAGCAGACAGCAGGTGCCGATACAGCGACTGGCACTCGCCAGCCAGACGTGGACTCCATTTTATGCCTTCAATTTGTTTTACTTACCCGTGCAGCTCATGGCTTTAAAGAGCCTATCTGAGCAAGGCAGGGAGACCGAGGTGCGTGTTTGTGGCACGGCATTCCCGTAGCCAGGGTGAGGGAAATAACTTGCCAGCGAAAACAGTTGCTTCCCGGGAAAAAAAGGAAACAGCAGTAACTGAATCCTCATTTTAAAAAGAGTAAATACCACAAACAAATGTCTTCTGCAACAAACCCCCCATTATGAAGGTTTTTGTGTGAGGTAACGTGCTGATGTGTGATTGCATGTTGCAGCTGCTTGCTGCTCACACTGGGGTCTGCTGCTGGAAAATGCTGGCTGTAGGTACCATAGAGAAACCAGGGAGTGTAAACCTGGAGTATAATGTCAGTAAGTCATACTCCTCCCTAAGTCTCCCACTAGATCCGAGCATGGTATGAATTGTTAGCAGAAATCCAAATTTCTAATGTTATCTTTAGGGACATGAATTGAAAGGAAACTTGGAAATATGTTGATACGGACCTGTGAAAGGTCTGATCTGGCTCCAGTGATGATGTCACTTCTCCCCAGGAAAAAAACAGGAATTTTTACTGCACATCAGGAGAAAAGTAGGGAAGCTGGGCATCCAGGATATGGTTTTAATAAAGGGATCAAACAGAAATGAAACCGTGTTTAGGCTTTTCAACTGAGTTTTTTACGGGTTCTTTGACTCAGAAATTCCCTGCAGATAGGTTTCTCAGTGTTGGCCATAGCACAGCAGGTTAGTTGGGAAACTCTGAACAAAGCAACTCTCTAAGAAATTGGTGCTTTGGTATATTGGAGGGACTTCCACATAGTTTCTTACATGAAAGAATAGATAAAAACCTCATGTATGAGCACACACAAAAAAAAATATAAGCACATTTTCTTCAATAAAAACATTTCCATGTGCTTGATATAAAAATTCAAATATTCCAGTATTTTCCACCAGACATTGTGACCTAGTGGATTTTTCAAGGTTGGAAGCACCGCTTTTCCAGATTTCATTTCTCTTGGGATCAGGCTTCAGCAGGGCATTTTTCAGTTTCAGAATGTCCTGTCCCCCTTTCCACTTCCTCCTTCAGATAGATCCTGCCTTGAGGTAAAATAATTGCAACATCTTTGGTTCGTGTACCAGGAAGACATCGTTAGCATGCAGAATTTATGCACACAGATGGGTTTTGTTCATCACCTTCTGAAACATCAGTGGCTGGTCAGCATCTGAAACACTATTTTGGAGCACAACCTGGGGATGACCTCGTCATCAAGCTTCGATACTACCAAGTCTCAAGCTCCCACTGGAAATCTTTGAAGGGGAGAACAAGCACATGGACAGGACTGATACTGTCTACCTTCCTAATGAATTTTAGGAAAGTCCCACTCCACAGGCTTTTACAGAAACTAAGATGTGGTTGCATAAGAACTAAAAGCCCCTGTTTTAATTATTAATTGATTGATTAAGGGACAGGAAACACAGGTAGCAGTAAAAGGTCAGCTCACATATGGGGGAGAAGTCACTAGGAGAGCTCTCCAGGGAGCTGGGCTGTGCTGGGTCTGTGCTGTCCAACACATCCATAAGTGCTCTGGGAAAGGGGTGAAGGAAGGAGAAATGGGCTGGAGATAGAAGGCAAGGGAAGGCAACGGATTGGCAAAGATTTCTGATGTGATAAGTTATGAAAGAAAATTATTCAGTGTAGCAAGGGTGAATTGTCTGTGAAGAGCATCTTCTGAAGATCTTGCCAGATTGAGTGACCAAGCAATAACAGAAAAAATGCAGTGCAGATATCTGTGGAGCAAAATATATGGCTAAAACGACCCCAGAATCCTAAACTCATCTATTAAATGATGGCTTCTGAGCTGAACTTACCCCCCCACTACTATGGGGAGTAAAGTCTTGGGCTCATGGCAGATCATAGGGTGGTTTGGGTTGGAAGGGACCTTTAGAGTCCAACCCCCTGCAATGAGCAGAGACATCTTCAGTCAGATCAGGTTGCTCAGTGCCTTGTCCAACCTTGAGTGCGAGACATGGGGCATCTCCCACCCTTGTTCCAGTGGTACACCAAAACTTTCTTCCTTATATCTAGTCTGAATATACCATCTTTTGGTTTAAAACCATCTCCTTGTCCTATCACATCAGGCCCTACTAAAATATTTACCCTCATCTTTCTTATAAGTCCCTTTTAAGTACTAGAAGGCTGCAATAAGGTCTCCCTGGAGCCTTCTCTCCTCCAGGCTAAACAATCCCAATTCTCTCAGCCTTTCCTTACACGAGAGGTGCTCCATCCCTCTGATCCTCTTCATGACCCTCCCCTGGATTCACCACAACAGGTCCATGTCCTGTGTGTGTTGGGATCCCAGAGCTGGATGCAGCACAGCAGGTGAGGTCTCACCAGGAGGAGGCAGAGGGACCGAATCCCCTCCCTCGCCCTGCTGGCCGCTCTGCTGTTGGTGCAGCACAGGATGCAGTGGTTTTTTCTGGGCTGTGAGCACAGCACACATGGCCAGCTCACGGCCAGCTTTTCATCCACCAGTACTCCCCAGTCCTTCTTGGCAGGGCTGCTCTCAACCCCGTCATCCCCCAGCCCAGGTGCAGCACCTTGCACTTTGCCCTGTTGAACCTCGTGAGACTCCCACTGACCCAACTCTCAGCCTTGTCCAGGTCCCTCTGGATGGCATCCCGTCCTTCACATGTGCCAACCACACCACTCGGCTTGGTGTCATCAGCAAATTCCCAAGGACGCACTCACAGATGACTGATAAAAATACAATTCAGTGTTCGTTAGAAGCAGATAAGTAATTCAGAAGATATAAATCATTTAAAAAGAATATAATCAAAACCAATGTGGTCCCGCTACATCTTGAACACTACTAACATTTCTAGACCATCTGGTAGGAAAACTCCATAACCAGAGGGAAGAAGGACAGAAAAAAGGAAGACTTCTGGTGAGTCTACTGAAAAATTAATATCATGTTAACACCAAGATATATTCCATCCATGTCGAAATCTGCTCAGCCCCAGGTACCTTCGTGACAGGTTTTGTAGTCACCACTTTACAGAAGGAAAAACTGATACACAGAGATTTAGTAATTGGCCCAAGGTTACACGGGAAGTCTGAAGCAGAAACAGGTCTGTGCTCAGATTTTCAACTTCTGTCTACAAAACCCAGTGTGAAGTGTTGAGACAAGGGAAACGTTCACGGAGTGGTGCAAACTAGGGAATGGCACATACAGTGTGCCTCGTTGTACGCCTGTAAATGAATGTTAAACATGGATTTTGAATGCAGTTATTCTGCCCTAGTCATAGAATATATTTTAAAAGGCTAACTGGCCCATGTCAGCTCTCACTGCTGAGGACCTCTTAACCAGCTCACAAATCCAGGGCTATACTTAGGTGATNAGAAAGAAAGAAAGAAAGTTAAAAATTCTAGTCTTGGTCTTTCATAGAACTCACCACTAAACAAAGCACTTTCTCAATTTGAGAAATGTGGGACCGAAAGAATAAGCAGAAAAAGATTGCAGATTGCAGGACAAATCCTGTGCTGTCACATGCAAGAGGGACTGCATTGAAATTGATGGGACTGTACTGATGAAGCCACAGGGAAAAAAAACAACCTGACATCTGTTAAAAAAACTCTTTTTGTTGCAAAATATCGAGATATCCATGTAACTTAGGGATGAGTAATAAACAAACAAAATAATATAATCAGTTTTTTACTTTTAAACCATAAACATTTAATCTCTCTATCCCTGGTATTCAATGTCTTCTTGTGAAGAAATTCCAAAGTTGGTACTCAAGTTGAAAAAAAAACGTGGTTATCATCACTGTTCATTTCAATTAGGCTGAAAGATCAGCTGTAATGTCTGCAAAAGGCTGCTGTGGAATATCCTGATCCTTACTCCACCCAGCAAATGCCCTGCAGAGATTGCTCTGAAGTGCTTCCTGTGGAGATGGTGAGGTTTTGCAGAGGATAAACACAGTTTGGCAAATAGATTTGAAATGACTGATTTACTCAGATTTCCATGTTTACTGGTTTGCCACTGCTATAATTTGTACTTGTTGTCATATCTCATCTGGCCACATTCTGCACATTTTGTCAGAGTGTGTCTGTGAGGATTCTTCTTTTGTAACTTTAGCACCACCACATGGTTTGCAGTGTTTAAAACTCCAGTTAAGAAATGGTGAATTTTTTTTCCTTTGCTGTCTTTTCTCTCTCTCTCTCTCTCTTGTTTTTTTTTTGTTTTGTTTTGTTTTGTTTTTTTGATGGTGGTGGTGGTGGGAGGATATTTCACTGACATGAAATAAATATTTGAAACCATTTCCTTTGTGGAGCATGTGCAAGATGAAATACCTCACTCCTGAACAATCAAAATCTGATTTCTCTCTTAGTGTTGTGTGGTTTCCATTACTTCCTTCAAAGCTCCTGAAACAAATGCCATTCTGTGCTCAAATGGACTGGCCAAAAACATTTGTAATCCTACATCAAGAACACTCAGTTCCTTTCCGCTTTGCATATTTCTCACAGAGCATTTTCCAAAAGAAATTGGCAAACATTGTAATAAATAATGTCTTGTCTCACAAAGAAAAGGAGAAATAAAGTGCCCATGCAGATGGCAGCAGTGGATGCCAAAGGGGAGACATACAGAGATCGTGTCTCTGAACATGCTCTAAACATAAGGAATTACCTTCCTTCCTGTCCCCCTTGCCAGGTAGGCGTGTGCAGGCTGAGGCACTGAGCACCCACCTCTTCCCAACATGAATAAATATGATGGAGTTTTTTTTAATGTTCATGTTGACGAGGTGATTTCACTGCTACATTGTTTTTCTAGATTTGTGCCTGTAGCACTGGAAAGTGTTTATGTTCCTCTCCTTGTGCGCCACATGAATAGACTTGATCGATCTGCTCTGAGTTAGCTGATAAGAAAAACACTCAGTGTAGCTGAATTCTGTTGCATCTCAAACATCTAACAAAAAGAAATTCAAAGGAAAGGGGAAAAAAAATGAGGTGAAAGTCAGAGGAGCTGTAGCAGGGAAATATTGGTATAGTGGTCACAGGAAAATTTACAGAGTGGGTTTGCTTTAGGGGGAGGAACAAAGACAGATGTGACTAACATTCTGCCTCTTTTGAATAATTAAAAGTCATCTCAAGCTGCACAGTAAATGCAAATGGCAAAGTCAATGTACCATTTATCTCCAAAGTTTGCTGCTCTCTGGAGTTATCATTCCCAAGGACTTTCTGTCAGTCTTTGAAGGCAAAACGTGTGATTGTGCTACAGAACCAACCCTCCACTGCAGAGGGTATTTCCAGGTGCTAAGTGCCATGGGATGCTCTATGTCTGGCCAAGTTGCCATCCTCTACAGACACAAAATGAGATGCCCTCATGGGTCAAGTGGAGCTATACCCTCAAAAGAAGAGGTGTTGACTGGATTCTCCAGTCTGAAATTACCTGTGAAGTTTAATTTACCACCCTGTTGTATTTATCTCCATTACATGATCCAAAAATAAAATGTCAGTGGTTGCAGTCACCTGAGAATGACCAGAAAGACAGGGACCAAGAACTACAC
>VYZQ01031049.1:8011-18633 GCA_013400655.1 Mystacornis crossleyi | reverse complement strand
TGCAGGAATCACTGATCTTTAAGGTCTGTCAGCCAGTCAGGTTACACAGCAGGTTACACCAAATATTCCCAAATAAAAAGTTCTAAGTAAAAGATTCATTCCATACATCCAACCAGAACAGATTTACAGTTTTTCAAGAGAGGTAGTACTTAATTTTGTGTAATAACATTTCTTTCTGCCGTTTTTGTATATTTAAATCAGAATACAGTCCCAGGTTCTAGAATAGATAGCATTTTCCCTGCAAAGAAACTTGTCTGGGTAAAGAAGAAGAGCAAAACTTTCGTTAGTTTTGCTATTTAGTTTATGAAATCTTGTTTGTTGTCCTTCTGCCTATGCCATTTTTTTTTTTTTTAAGTTAAAATTATGGTAGCATTTGGAGTTAGTGTTGGAAGATGTTCTTCCTTTTTTTCTGTGTTTGAGCTTCTATTTCAGAGATAAGATCAGGATAAGAACATTCACAGGATCAACACACTCCTCTGGATTGTCATTACAGTCACAGAAAAGAGATGTATGGTGAAACATCACTCCTGTGGGTTCTGTGTGGTGTCATTCCCTTAAGTGATATAAATGGGAGAATTATCCCAGTGGTTGTTTGTTATGATCCTTCTCTCTGTAAAGGTCATTGCTAATTGCTGTTTATCATTTTTGGGAGACTATGTTCAAATATATCTTTGATTATTCATCTTCCACACATTCGTGTCTAGGGGACCTGAAAGCGACAAGAGTACATGATAAAAAAACCCCATTTGCACATAAGCAGTTTTCAATTCTTAAAAGTGAAGGAAGTAAAGAAGAGAGAAAGTCCTTTTCATGATCCTTTTCCTGACTTCAGCTCTTTAATTCCTGCTTCAAACTCTCCATTTCTGCTCCTCTACACCCCTAGTTTTGGTTAAGGAGAAGAGGTCCTTTCTTTTGGTGAAAGCCAAGGAAAGCTCGGTAGCATTCATAACAACTTCGTAGTCCAATTATTTTCCTCTGTGTGCAGTAAAGTACTTATTTTTCTTTATTCTGTTTAAAAATTTTGTTGTCAGTTTTTGAGTGTTTTGACTTCAGTGTTCTCTATATCAAAAAATGTTGGTGTTCCTTTTTCAACCTCTTAGAAACACACATCCAAGGGGAGGAAAATGTATGGTTTGTTTCCTCAGAATGCTGCTGTATTGTGATAAGAGTATCATTCTGACTAAGGTTTGATTTCTAATCTCATTTGTTTGGCTGTACGAACTTTTATGTCATATAAATATCACGGAGGATTATTTGCCTCAGTGCAGGGAAATTTTTTTTCTGAAAAAGCTTGATTTTTTCACAAACTCCTTGAGCAAGTTGGTTTGGAAACTGTTGTATTTATGTAATCTCAGCATTCTGTTTATGAATTCTGGTTCAGTTGCTTTATCATGGGATGCCTCGAGCAATATGCGGTTGGAGCCTGGAGCAGGAGTGATAGATGACCATTAGCCTTGATGCTGCCCACCGAGGTGGGAACTACTGGTGCTGTAGTCTTCGAAAAAGTCCTCAGCCCAATTACTCTTCAGGAGAAGCAGTGGGAACGTTCTTTATTTTTCCAGAAGCAGAACAAAGTACATTTATTAATAAGACCCTGGGGAACTTGCTGAACTCCAGGAAGCTCCCGACTTCTTCAGGAAAGCAGTTTGCTTTGCATGACTGTCTGTCCTAGTAGGAAGGAAATGTCCCATATGGGTGGTAGGGCAATATGATGTGATTCAGTAGAGTCATATGGGGGGAAAAATGATCCCGTATTCCTGTTAGGTGTCTTGTTTCAGTGTGAAAATACTTTAGGAAAGGGAAGCAGAGAAATAAAAGTCTAAGTAACTGTGTTAGCTCTGTGACTGTGTTAGGTCTGAGCTATAAATTCTGTGTGTCTATAAGAACATAGTTGGGAATGACTGGCTTATCTAGCATGTTTTTTCTGGTATCTTTGCATTTCTAGATCATATTTCTTTGAAGAAATAAAGGATGGGAGGGCTGGCCAAAATGCATGTGACACATGGTCCAGGTAAAGAGCAAGGACTGCCCAGTACAGTCTGCTTAGGGACACCCTGGCTGAATATGTTGGGACCTGAATATGGTCATCTTGAAAACTCCATCCAAACTTTTTGAAAATGTGTGAAAATATACTGTCCAATTCATATAAATTCCCTTAGAAAAAGTTATGGAATTTTACTGCCGATTATGTTTTGAATAATATAAATTGGGAATTTATGCTCTTATTAATCATCAAATAGCAGGGACATAAGGGTCATCTGGTCCAATCAACCTTTTGTGGCAAAAACACAGTCTAAACAACATGGCCCAGCACCCTGTCCAGCCAAATTTTAGAAGTGTCTAATGTTGGGAAATTTACCACTTCCCTGAGGAAATTATTCCTGTGTCTGGTTGTTTTTGTTGAGAAAAACGTTCCTCTTGTGTCCAATTGTAATCTCCCCAGGAGAAACTTTAACTCATTACCCCTTGTCTTTTCAATGGGACTCATTGTAAAAGGGATCTCCATCACCTTTGTAGCCACCCTATAAATACTGAGCATGGTGATAAGGTCTCCCCTAAGCCTTCTTTCCTCAAGGCTGAACAAAGCCTCGAGAAAGGCTGAGAGAATTGTCTCTTCTTGTGCCAAGCTTCCCAGTCCTTTCATCACCTTTGTGGCCTGTCTCTGGGCTCTCTCCAGCCTGTGCACATCTATTTTGCATAGTGGTGGCCAAAACTAAGCACAGTGTTCCAGGTGTGGACTGACAAGCACTGAGTAGAGTGGGACAATGCCTTCTTTACCTCTGCTGGGGATGCCCTTGATGATGCATCCCGCTGGCTTCCTTTGCCACAACAGCAAAGCCTGTTCACTCCTATTGAGCTGCTTGTCCACCAGGACCCCCAGCTCCCTTTCCACAGAGCTGCTCCCCCACTGAGGAGATCCCAGCCGGTGCTGCACTGCTGACTTATGCTTTCACTGGTGCAGGTTTTTACATTTGTCTTTGGTGAGCTTCATAAGGTTCTTGCTAACCTACTCTTACAGCCTATCCATGTCTTCCTGTGGGATGGCTCTCCTTTACAAAGTGCCCACTTCACTGTCCAGTTTGATATCATTGGAAACTTCATCCAAGTGCACTTGATCCCATCATCCAGATCACTTATGAGGATACTAAATAGCATTAGGCCCAGTATTGATCCCTGGGAGACCCCACAGGTTGCCAGTTTGGAAAGGAGTTCTTTACCGTCACCCTCAGAGTGCTGGTGGTCAGCCAGTTTCCCACCCACCACACGTACCACTTGTCTAGACCTCAATGCATCAGTTTCTCAAGGAGGAAGCCATGGGAAACTGTATTGAAAGTCTTGGACAAATCCAGGTAGACAATATCCATTCCTTAACCCACACCAATTGAGCAGGCTACTTTTTCAGAGAATGCGTTTAAGCTTGTCAAAAATGTACTGCCCCTGGTGAATCCATGCTGACTTCTCCCAATTATGTGCTTCATCTGACTTGTGATAGCCCCCAGGAGGATTCGTTTCATAACTTTCCAAGGGAATGAAATACAACTGACAAGCCTTTAATTTTCTTGATACTCCTTTAAGTCCTTCTCAAAGACGGCGGTGACATTAGCCTTCTTCCAATTTTTTGGGATGTCTCCTAATCTCCATGATTTCTCAAAAATTATGGAGAACAGCCTCACAATGACATCAGCCAGCTCTCTTAACACCCTCAGGGCCCATGGATTTGTTGGGTCAAGCTTCAGTTCACAAACCAACTCTCCTCTCACTGACAATGGCTCTGTTTGCATCAGCATGGATTTTTGTTTCTAAGGCTTGGGGCCCGACACTGTTGGTGAAGATGGAGGTGAAGAAAGAGTTGAGAACCTGTGCCTTGTCAGTGTTATAAGTAACTAATTCATCTTACCTGTTTAACAGCAAGTCAATAGTTTCCTTTTGTACTTGCCTTTTGTTTATATATAAAGAACTCTTTCTTGTAGGGGTTTTCATCTTGGACCTATTTCCATTTGAGTTGAGCTGTTGCTTTTCTATTTGCATCTTTGCGTACCCTGACACTGGCCCCGTAGTTCTCAACTGGTATTTGTCCACTTCTCTATCTCTGGTATGCTCCTCTTGGTTTTGAGCAGGTTCTGAAGCAGTTTTGAGCAGACTCAGAAGCTCACAGTTAAGCCAAAGGGATCTCTTGCTCCATCTGCTTCCCTTACCTCTAAAGGGGATGGACTCTTTTTGTGCTTCCAAGAGAGTGTTCTTGAAAAACTCGCAGTACTCACTAGTTCCTTTTTGCTCCGTGAAAGCTCTCAATGGAATCCCTCCCAAACACTGCCTAGTTCTGAATACCTGCTTCTCCTAAAATTACTATAAATACTTTCTGTTAACCAAAGCTGTTCTTGTAATCAAAAAGCAGATAGAAGGAGAGTTGCATTTGTCAGACACTAAATATAAATCTGAAAGAAATGGTTTTACAGACTCTGTTAGTTCCTGCTGTGGCTCAAAGATCTGGAATCCTTTTTCAAGTGTACATTTGCCAGCAACCAGGGCTTCCATAGTGCAAACCCCATCAGTCATCTGCTTGTATTTCTGCAGCATACAGCACAGCCAACAGGGCATGAAAATCTAGACTGCCATTTCCTGGAACTAGGAGAGGTAGAAAGAGAGGCAGAGTATTTATTGAGAGCCTCTGTGTGTGAGGATGTCATCACAGCCTTCTTGTTTTTCTCAGTTGTTTTGGTTTTTTTTAACTGTCATATGCGTCAGTCTCTAAGATGTCTAGTAAATACATGACCAAAACTGTTATGTGTCCTAGATACTCTTGATGGCTTTGATGTTGCTGAGAAAATGAAGATTCAGTTTGCATCTTGAGAAAAAGTAGCCTGAATTCATCCCAGGTAACTTTAAAAATAAGTGTTTAACAAGGCCATCTATTCTAGAAACATACATCACCCAACTTTTGTTTGCGTGAAGAGAGGGAGATACCTTTACAGGGCTGAATCTGTAGGTGTAGGCTTTGGTCTTAGCATGACTGACATCTTCTAAGGATACCTGTTTCTCTGCATTGGCTAGACAAAGAGTCTAGGGTGGTTACATGCTTGGTTCAGGCCCTTCACCTGGGAACAGCATGTAGGTGGAATGTCTGATACGGTGCTTGTGGTGGACAGCAGCTTTTCTACAGCCTCTCTTCAGCAGCTATGTATTGTTGTGCAATAATTTAAAAAAACACGGACTACCTATACAGCTGAGATAGCTCATGATTGACCTTCAGCTGTGTTGACAAAGGAACAGGTGGAGGTTGAGAAGAAATGCTGACCATCCAGCACATCTTGCAAGTAGAAGCCAGAAAGGAAAGGTGGTGGCTGCACCTAATTCATGCATTCTGATGATCTCTGAAGATACAGAGTGCCAAAGACAGCTGAGATCTGATCAGCGAAGTAACAGCTTCCCCATAAACTTGCTAGAAAACTTTGGAGGGTGCCTTTGAGGGCTGAAGAATGGTATGATTATGTTAATGTGCTGTAGGTCTGCTCATCTCCGCGGGAAGACATGATGATTCCTTTCTGAGGAAGAGTAAAGAAAGACATGTTTCTGATACCTTTCACTTCAAAGAGGTCACTTACCTTTTGAGTGCACTCAAAGGTACATTTTAGAGGGGAATATATGAAGTATATATATGAAGTATAAGGGAATATATGCCTTTTCTGGGTGTACAGTTAAGAATTTGAGTGTAACTGTAATAAGTACTGTTCATATATTGCATATTGTGTTGGGCTGGGATTCTTTAAAAGAGGCTCATTAGCAACTTTATTATAAGTTAAGCAAATCACACTTTCTACCATTTAAGTTTCTACCATTTAACTAATGTTTTATTGAAGAACATTGTTCACTAACTGTAAATGCAGTGACTGGCAGTACTCATATATGATTAACAATAATACAAATAATCATTGCATAGAACATAGAATAAACATTGCTTTGGTCCGTGAAGTTCCCTGAGCATAATGCCATAGGTGTGTGATCAGAGCACATGCCTTCCATGCTGCTTGTCTATTTATCTATTCCTCCTAAGTAATATCAGGTATGGAAAGTGGAAGTTGTGTAAATGCAAGTTAGTAGCATTTGTAGGGCCCAGCGTCCCTTGGTGACCTCCCTGAGACAGATTCCAAGCCACTCGTGTTTCCAGGTTCAGACTCTCTGTCTGAATTTTGAGAGAGCTTTTTTTCAGTTTTCCCCTCCCATAAATCTTTTTGTAGGGAAGATACTCTTTTTCAGTGTCTGAGGCTTTTAATTTTTTAATCATTCACAGATGGCAGAATGCTGCCTGGCTGTAGTGAGTATCCCTGGATGCTGACACGCTGCATTTCCATGTTGTTTCTGCAACAAGGGAAGTTGAGTGCGAGCAAGGGGGCTGTGTTTTGTGGAGGGCCTTTTCTAGTACAGGAATGAGTAAAAATTAGCATCATGCTGTCTTAATTCCACAATGACAGTAAAAGGACTGTGCATTAGTGGTGTTCTAGCTAGCTCACTGTCTTTTAAATGTCTTTATTAGGTCAGAAAACCTTACCGTGTACTTACATGCAGTCTGTGTTCTGAGCCCTCCACATCTATTATATGCCATGGAGTCTTTTAAAATTTAGCCTAGCTCCCAGCATCATTCTTCAAATTACAGTAACTTACTTCTTGGCTGAGAGCACTTCTGAGAACTAATCTGTGATGTGTTTACTTTGGCTGGAGGAATTGAAATGCTTTAAAGGAAAAAAAAAATTAAAAGCTCCCCAAATGTTCCCGCAGCTTTGCTTTCTCCTCTTATTATGCTAATCTGATTGTTTTTAATGTGAGGACTTCTTTTGCCCTGGGTCTTACATACTCTGCAGTGTCATAAAAGGTATACCACTTCACAGCTAAGTAATGTTGACTTGTAAGTTAGAAAATCTGAGGTTTTCATTTGAAATACTGCACTGTATAGGAATGTGTCCATTTTTTCTCTTGCTGTCCTGAAATACAGGAAATCACCACATTTAACATCTACGAGGTCTTACCAGGATGTCTAACTAAAAGGCTGCCTAAGCGAGCTTAAGAAAAACAAAAACATCTACTTTAATATTCAGTTTTTTAGTCTTTGGAGAAATAAGTTATTGTATGCCTTGTTGGTTATTGCCATCATTTAGATAACAGGTAAGTTAATCTACCATTAGAGTGAATTGTCCTGTCTATACTTACTGGGACAAAGAGATTCAGAAGTGATAGTGAGAGATTTGTCAGTATTTGGGAAGTTTTGTTTCTTTATTCTCTGACAATTAAGTTCACATCTGTGTGTAGTGTAACCATGGAGACCCTTCTTGCCTGTTTTGTGGACTTAGAAAAGACTAGGCTATCGTTCATAGTAATTCAAGGGGTAGTGCAGAACTCTCTTCAAATGTGCTTGTACAATTCTTGTAAGGGTACCTAGAATCTTGTATTTCTTTCTGCTTCCCAGTTCCTTCAGAGAAATCCCAGCGGGTAATAATTTGCCTTCAGGCTTTGTGGTGAATTGTTCAGGCAAGTAGGCTCCTTTCCATGGCCACGTGCAGTAAATGTATAGACAAAAGTGGTGAAGGAGAGTGCAGCTTGGGGCTCACTGATGTTGTGGTGCTGATGATATGCAGGCCTGCTGCCCTTGTGCTGGACCCAGCTGCTAATTTCCTAATGTTTGGCTAAGCCTGGGCTTGGATAAAAGGGAGCTGGCTGTGACTTGGGCCAGATAATTTGGAGATGCTAATGGCTCATTTGTTAAAACAAGTAGAGGGCTTGGCAAATGGAGAGGGAGTTTCTTTCTGCCTCATCTCACCCTTTCCCTCTGCTTTCCACCTCGAGGGGGTTTATTTTGTGGGTGCTCTTTGGAGTGCCCGTGGACACTGGTGTCCTAGGTTTGCTCACAAGGGGAGCAGTTGCTGTTCTATACTATGCGCATCATCGCTAGGGGGGCCTGGTTTCAGGAGGAAAAGGAACGTACAGAAAAAGTGAACCATTTTTTTCTGTTTCTTCCTTGGGGAACTTGCTGGGACCAGCGCTGCGGACTCTGTCCCTCTCCTGCTGCCGCCCATCCCTTCACATCCCTCAGGAAGAGCGCAGCTCCAAGCAGTGAACACAGCTGAGCTCACCAAAATGTGCGCCCTGCAGCACCGGTGCTGGAGGCACGTGTGGGGGACAAAGCAATGGCAAACCGAGACAAAAGGAGCTGAGCCCAAGCCAAGCCCCAGCCACATCCATCACAGTTGAGTGGAGCTGTTCAGAGCGAGTGACACTATGTGGAGTCAAACCAGTGGAGCAGTCTGGAAGAGGACAGCACTGTGTGTAGTCAAACCAGAGGAGAGGAGCAGTCCAAAAGCAGGGGGCGTGGCTCAGTGTGGACAATCCGGCTTTTTGGGAGTTTGTCCCTCAGTGTTTCTCATTGACTCAATCTTGGGGAAGGGGAACACTATCTACGGAGAGCATCCACCATCTTGTGTTTGTCCCAGTGGCCACACAGAGCTGAGTTGAGGTGGTGAACACCTTTTCTGTGTAAAGCACCTTCTCTTTTGTATACTTCTGTTATTAATATTTCTGCTGTCACTATGTGTTTCTTACTCCATCGCTGTTTGCTTTCAGTAACTTGTTATCTCAACCCATAGTCTCTGCCTTTGTCCCTCTCTCACCAGAGCAGGGCAGAGAGAAGGGGAAAGGCTTGTTTGGAGTTTAATTCGTGTCTGGTTTTAAACCACCACAACTGATCACAAATACACATTTCCATCTTTCTTCTTTGTGATTACAAGTGTTTCTTGTGAAGATGGATCTTCCTATCGTACATATTTCCGTTTGATACATTCTGGCTCATGCAGCAGCTTACCCATGAGTATATCTTTGCAAACCACTTGAGAGAGAGGAAGAAATGTCAGCTGTTGGAGGCCGTTGCCTGCCAGTTACTGATTTGGGCTGGCTGGCATGAACACAGTTATGTCTGCGGTTAAAAACTCTGGATTTCTTTTCTCTGTTGGCTTGGATTCAAGGAGCTTTACGTAGAATAGTTTGGCTTTACTTGAGATTTATGGCTGGAGTTCAGATAGATCCTTATGTGCATCCATGGGAGATGAAGACTGTTGGTATGTGTGTCTTCGATGTGTTAGCCTAGGTGGTGTGTGCACAAGGCTCTCCTTTAGGGCCAGGAACCCTGCTCCCTATGAAGAAGCCATCGTGCACCACCCATGATTCCTCACTGAGAGATCAGTTGCAGAAGGAAGTGAGCTTTCCACTTAGGAGACTGTGGCTTCTGTTATGGCAAGTAAGTACGTCGTGTTGCTTCTTAGAGAAGGAAATTTTGCAAGATTTTCTGTCTGTCTTCAGTAGCAGTGCCCCAGCTCAACAGCTTGAGGTTACATATTTTAAGCTGTTGTATCAGTGCGAGCAACACTGGGTTTAGTGACGTGTGAAGACAGGTTCTTATAGGACAGTCAGATCCAAATTCTCTACTGGTTACAGAAGAATTTTTCACTATGCAACACAAAGGTGGTTTATATATATATATCTCTCTATAAAAATTACATAATACGCCTATTTTTACTCACTCCAAATCCACTAGCTCAGATTTGAAGACATATGGCTGCATGCTTTACAAGCTGTAGCTTCCATTGTTAGCCATAAGTAGGAGACATTATGGAGGTAACAGTGGGATGGGTTGCTGTGGTCAGGTCTGCATTTGGGCGGAAGAGATGAAATTCTGCCAGGTAATAATGGAGAAAAGCTATCACTGGCCACTTTTTAGAACTGAGATGTCCAAGTGTAGAGATGTGAATTTGAACGTACACCAGGAGGTGCGGGATGTAATTTAAAGTGCCACAGACTTAGTTAAAATATGCCAGTTGACAGATCTTGCCATCTTGGATTCGACCAAGAATGAACATTTCTGAGTACTAGAAAATAAGTTATGAACTGGATCTTGAAGTAGGCTTTCGGGTTTGTGTACAGGGCATACTTACATAGGTTTTTATTGTTTCAGTAGAAGACTATTTGATACTCATATTTCGAAAGATTCTCTAGCTAACTGCAATTAGAGTATTTTAATTTTAAAGAAGCTTTTCTTTTAACAAAAGCTGTGCTGTGTGATAAACGTGGTTTTGGACACTTGGTAAAAATGCTTTGATATAACTTTATTTAGCTTGCATTGTACAAGATAATTTTTTTCATTTACAATGTATGTTCATCATAAAGGTATCAAAATACACAGTAATTGAAATAGCTTTGTTTCTAGGGCAATTCTGTCCTCAATTAATTTTATGTGTTCTCTACTTCATATACCCTCAATTGAACTGTTTTATTTTAATCATTTTTCTCACTTTATAGTGGTGAATTTGTTCCTGTTGGAGTTTGGGCTTTGTCGTTTCATTTAGCAGTTTTCCTGGGAAGTCAGAATGTTACATAAATGCAGAAGATATGTGCTGTACATCAGTTTTGATTATCTTGGAAACACTACACAGTTTAGATCTATAAACACATGTACAGATATTTTAGGCACAGTAGCAGTTCTGCTGAACTTGATGAGTCTGTTTTCAAAGTTAGAGGAATGCATAGAAATTTCTGAGCAGTAAGTGCAGACCTTCACTGGCCTCTGAAATTTATCTTTCCAG
>VYZQ01031048.1:1278-11407 GCA_013400655.1 Mystacornis crossleyi | reverse complement strand
ACTTAAGGATTGCATCTTTACCCATAACGACAACTACGTCAGTGTTAGCTATAGTCACCTACTTCTCTAACAGTAGAAAAAGCATTGAGAAAGGTCAACCAAATCCAAAATACAGCCAAGGGAAAAAAAGTCATCAACGTGACAAGAAATACAGGGAAAGCATCACATAGGTTTGAAAAGAAGTAACATCACAACCAAACAAACGCCAAATTAAGCAGAGCTCACCTTTGTTCTCAATCTATCAACTTCACTGACCATATCAGAATATCTGCTCTTCACTTCTCCCTTCAAATTAAGCTGTGACTCCATTTCTCTCTCCTCATATACCCTTATTTTCTTCGTAGCTCTACTGAGAAGTCTCTTCAACCTAAACAGCAAATCAGTTTGTAAAACAACGGAACACAGGAATAAGCAACCTTTTCCATATGCTCTCAAATAAGGAGTGCAGATATAGCTTTCTTCATCTTTAACATACTTGACAGTACCACGAATTGCCAAAAAAACCCCCCGCCTTTCCTGTGCCACAAATCACCTGGCACATCCAAATTTCAGCTGAAGAGATGAACAGAAGACCTCCTTCCCCAGCCCTGGAGAGCTGCAGGGCAACCTGGATTGGCAATTCCTCTTGCTGCTATAAGTAGGTAGCCTCACGCACAGACGTATTTGAGGGACTAACATGAGACTTCCATTTGCTCACAGAGTACACATACCTCTTTTTAAAATAAAGTTCAATAAAAGTGGACTTCTATTCAGGGATATCTCTTCACCATATCAAAAAGCCATACCTCTTGAAGTCTTTCTGCAATTCTAAGTTTCTTCTCATTTCTTGGTCCAGACGGAGTTCAACTGGGCGTTTCAACTCTACCAGTTTCTTCACTTTCTTTCTTTCACTCTCACACTTTCGAAACAGAAAAGACACATGACACACATAAAACTTAAGAACAATTTCTAGGTGCAATATGTGTTTCTAGTGTTTTCCACAGAGAAGCTGCAGTCCACCCCCATCTGTTAGCCAAGCTCCACTTAAAGTTTCACAGCAAACAGGCCAGTATTGAAGAACAAAACCAGATGCCTCCACTGAAAAAAAGCTGGCAAAGATGCTGGACTACTTTCAGGAGTTCTCAACTCATAGCAAGGATTATGTAGGTATGTTTATCATGGGAGAATACAGCTCAATCTAAAGCTCTTACAGGATGTTTACTGACCAGCAGGCAGAGGAATCTGATCTTTGGGAATTTTTCAACATCCTATTCCCTTCTGCTATTACCTCCACCTCTTCTTTGTGGCTATTTACTTACACGGTAATTGCTTCGTACTTCCTTTATTCCTGTATGGAAGAGGAGGGAAAGACTGCCCCTTTGAAACTGTCAGTTATTTCTTGTTTCCCAAGCACTAGTTTATTTCCCCGGAATTCCTTCAATATGTTCTTCTGCAAGGCTTTTAAGCATGCACTGTCCTGAAAACATGCTGCTGCTCCTCCATGCACTGGCCTGGAAAAATTAAATGCTTCAACTGTGCCCAGAAAACAAGGGGTCAGAAGAGGGCCAGAAGGAATCCAAGAAAGAACTGGGGAACTGCAGCCCTGCTTGATGTGCTCAACTAATGCAAACCATACCAGGAACTCTTTCAAACAGAATCACTCCAGAACTTAGGCAAGATATCCAGATAGCTTTCATTTGCTTCCTGGATGATCCACAAATCACAGCATATCCAGAGCCTGAATGGCAGGGGTAATAAAAAAACGCTCTTACGTAAGAATTTGACCAAAAGGTTAATGTGGTTCTCCCAGGTACTGGCTTAGGTCTCTGGAGAATTTTCTGGATTTACCTGCTCAAAGAGGTCTGCCTTTTCCCTGTCAAGTTGAGCAACACGCTCCTCAAGGTTGGATCTTGACTTAAATTGCTCTTCCCACATGCTCTGCAAGTCCTTTGATGTCACAGCCAGCACATCCTGCTTTTGCACCTGTAAAAGCAACAGCGGCAGAAGAAGAAACTAAGGTGACTGTAAAGAAAATACTGCAATAGATAGATGTAACTTAAATGGAAACTCTCTCATCTCCTCATCCAAGGTCTGTGGTTAATGTTAATGTGGAATGTAAAACACAGCTTGGGAAACATAACTAAGAAGAGAAACTGAAGATGGTAAAAACAATGAATGCTATAGGGGTCATAAGATGAGGTTGCAACTTTGGGGAATAACAAACACACACACAAAATTACCCTGTAGCTTTCTTCCAAAGGTTCTCCAGAACTCATGACATAGTTTATAATATAACAATTTCTAGTACCTACAGAAAATATCCTACCCTCATGGCTTTTGTAAAAGCTGTACATCTCCTGAGAGCAAGAAAATGTTTTGAAATTGACCATGGTATTGACGGTTTTACCTAAAGGGACAAAGATTTGCCTAACAGATGCATTTGAGTTGAACAGAACTTACTGATTCAGTTCAAGTATAAAGACTGGAAGTTGACTAGATGCTTTTAGTGGCATTTTTTAAGGAAAAAAAAAAAAGTAAATTACAAAAGCAAAAAAGGGAAAGAGGTATCTACTGGCTACAGAAAGTCACAAAACATTTAGCACATCGTCTTAGATAAAAAGAATCCTTAGGGTGCATGACTTTCTCAAATGTCCTTACAGAAGAGGTAAAACATGCGGTCTTATGACAAAAACTGACATGGCCTCAAGACAAGCTCTGACAAAATTGCAAAGGTAATACGGATCTCTCAAGTCTGGTCTCCTCTCTCAGCTTTCAACCACAGATCGCCATGCTGTCCACAATATCGACTCTATCAGTCATCTGCTATGGCTTAACCCTGGTAGGCAGCTAAGCATTACACAGCCACTTGCTCACTCCCTGCAGGTGGGATGGGAAAGAGAATTCATCAGACAAATCACACTGATGAACACAAGCATCTTGCACACCACAACACAGATATGAAACATAGCAGCAGGGAAATGAGGAAATTTACAGCCTGTTCCCTTGAGCATGCCTCTCCCTAAAACCAGATGCGTATTTAAAACCTGTGTGCTTACACAGCCTACATGATCTTTTCGTCAATTACCTACACTCAAAAAATTCAAAGACCAAAACAGTCATTCACAGAAGCCTGTCATGTACCTGCTTGTGGTGGTCCTCTGCAGCTGTCTGTGCTGTCTGTAAGCTTGTTATCAAGTCTTCCAGGCGGTTGTGAACCTATAGAAGCATTACAAGAAGCAAGAAGGCACACTATGACTTTCTAGACTGAAGTTACGCCTCACTGACAAAAATAAATATTACAGAGAACCTCTTCACCTCTTTATTCCTATGCTATTTACACCCAGCAACAACGACTGAAACAGCCTTAGTTGCATGCCACTGTAAAGTTGTTAGCAATCATTTGGTGCAGAGAGAGGGAAGAGACGATTAGGGATACAAAGAATCTTCCATGAAAACAGGCAGGAGTAGCTTTCCTTATCCCCAGAACACTTGAAAATCATGCCCTATTAATCAAAGCAGAAGGATTTGTGACTGCCTCCCCACTTCTCTTGACAGTATCAGTACATCACCAAGTTCAACTACCACAAGTAGTGGTTTTCAAAATACCTTCAGCTATAATTGACAACTACAGTTGTAACAAGAACCCTAAATCACTAGCTACAACACAATACAACAACAACAAAAAGTCTCTCAATTCAGGCCACAGATGTTAGCACCCTATCTGAGCTAAAATTAACCACTGTGTAGAGGCAGTGGTAAATTCCAAGTCTCACACTGAGTTTTGCAGATACCACAGGCAGTCCTCTTCACTGTTTCATGAGAACAGATACACAGCAAGTGGCCAAAGGAAAAGCAATTCTGCACAGCAAAAGCTCTGGGATGTACAATTTTTCTTTCAGTCTGATGATGTCAGCCAGGTCTCTGGCACAAAGAGCTTGTCATCAATATACCCTGTGGAATTTCCACAAGTTAACTTGATCAATACCTTAAATAAAACCCATCGCAGTCCCCGAAAAAGCATCTGATGTTGTGAAGGGTCTAAAGCAGACAATAGTTACAGCAATGCATTGCTGTCAAATCCTTACCCTTTAGAGTGCTACATTTGACTTGCTATAGCACAGGAAAACTTTCAAAACCAGATGGCTGAGAAGTAGAGCAGGCTGCTTTCTGAGCAGCCTCTATTCAGAGAGATGCAGGAACTGAGCTCCCTGAGGCTTTCCAGGAAAACCTCATCTTAAAAATTTTCCCATAGGAACAGGTAACTAGGCTCAGGGGTCTCCAAAAGGGGAAATCTATGACCAGCTTACTGAGGTAGAGGCTTGCAGATCTCTCTGCAGGGCTTCAATCCTGTTGCTTTGTTGCTGGACAGTGGCTTCCAATCTGGTGTTTTCAATTTCGAGGCTGAAAAAGAAATACAGGTCTTATTATAAAAATCTGCCAGAGCATTAATTCCAAAAAGAACAGTGCAAAATAATCAAAATCAAGAGCATCATTCAAAACTGTAATGATTTGCTGTGATGCAACAAGGCTATGGATCTACCCTGTGGTTTCCAGCCAATCCCTGCAAGCAACAAGATACCTCTCCCCACTGCGTTGTTCTCTTACTGTTGCACGTGTTCTTCCAGTTGTTTTATAGTAGTGTTAGTCTCAGAAGACGCCAACAGCTGGTCCTGCAGTTTCTGGGCAGAAGCTGCTGCTTCTCTTGCCTTGTCATCCAAAGCAATCTTCAAGTCATGAACACAATGTTCTGACTGAAGATACTTTTCTTCGACTTCCCGCAACTGTGAAATCACAGAAAGAATCCACAGTCGTCAGGTGGGCTTTTGTACAGAGGACTCGGCTGCTGCCGCAGGATTCACGTGCTGCAGATACCTGCCCGCACCCTCTGCCCAAAGAACTGTAATCACCTCAAGTACCTTCAAAGCTTTGCTTCTGCTAGCAAATGATCACAAGCTGTGTTACTTCCTTAACTTCTACAGTGGCCTCTGCCATCCCTCCACGGATTTCCTAGAGCACGGATTTTCTTAGCACTGACACTGTCCCTCTGACCCTTTTGTTGACTTAGGATGCTCTTTGTATTCACTTGTTTGCTCCTCCATGAAAACATGAATTAAGAAGTTCATCTGTCTGTAGTGACTTCACAAGTCTCTCATAAGGATCAGATTTAAAATGGTTTTTCTTTTAGAACTCCAAGGCCTCTATACCTCAGTTCTTGGAAAAACACTGAAAGGTTTTTCCCTTTGAAAAAAGGAAAACCCTTTTCCTTGAAAAAAGTCCCCAACTCAGAAATTGCTTATACTTCCCTTGCAGAAAAACCATTTAAGGATGGCAAATTATAGCAGGGCCAAAGAAGGGGGGAAAATGCAGAATAAGTTACAAAAGCATTCAGAATTTGTCATGTTACCTGGTGGCAGGGCAGGGTAGAGGGAGTGGGGGCAGGGGGAAAGCAGGACAGCATAAAAACGTCCAAACACAACAATCCAGTACTTCTACTGTTCTTCAAAAATCAGACAATCTGCTTGGCTAAACCAAAGGCAACAAGCTATAGACACACCAATTTATTGTGCAAAGCACCTTTGCAAATAAAAAATTTTGTCCAAGCATAGGCATAATGTCCACGTATCAAAGACATGGACACCAAGTTTATAAAACAATGCAACTGATTCACAAATCATTAAATCTATCCTGTTGAATTCTTTTCCTGGGGTTTTAGGACAACATCCAATCCTACTTTTAACAGCCACCCTAAGATTTATTCATATGATTACAGACGTTATGTACCTTAGTTTTAGCCTTTTCCAATTCCTTTTGCAAGCGCAGCTTGTCTTCCTCCAAGTCACTGCGGTAGCGCGTAGTAACTTCGAGTGAAGCTTCTGACATAGATTGCTTTTTCAGAGCATCAGCAAGCTCCTGCTGCAGCTGTCTGATCATGCCCTAACAAAACAATTAAATGAGCATGAATAGAGTTGTAAGAACATGAAAAATGCCTTTACTTTGATGTATTTGATTATACAATTAGACCGGTCTTTCGATTGAACTCAAGTGAAATTGTCTGTCACCAGCAGGGATGTGCACAGACAATCACCTCTCCATCCTTCTCAGCTGGCCACCCCCAAACTCTCAGCAGCTGTTCACGCAGATTTCTGTTTCCTAATACGTAAAAAAGATCCAGGTACTGTTCTTCTTCTTGAAACCATGCATAAGCACACACTGCAGTCATGGGAATTTTTCTAACATAATCCAAAGAAATCTGTTGTGATGCAAGAGCCATAGTCTGACTGCAGAAACTACTTTGTTGATGAAAGGCAGGACGTGGTATCCCATTGTTCTTTGTTCTACTCCTACAGTTTAGAAATCTAATTAAATGAATACATATATCTAAGAGCTCTTTTTAGATACATTCTAAGAATACGTTGAATCACATCCTCTTACAGCTGTCTTAATGTTTTAGAGTAAAAACTGTGTTTACACTGACATATTAGGTTTACCAAAATCTGTACAGTTCATACAGTTATACAGATGTAGTATTTTCAGAGGGAAAACTGTTGTTTTGGTATGAAGAATACACAGCAATTCACAGATTAAAATGACTGACAGTATTGCTGGAGTTCTCTCCCCACACCCACCGTGAAGTAACTGACAGATGAAGAATAAAGCAGTTATCTCACACATGCCTGTATTTATCTCACTCGAAGATTCTGGACTTGTTAGGAAGAAGGAAATGTAATTTTAAATCCCTATTCAAATCATTAAAGGAGGCAAACCTTACACCAGTATGTCTATAATTTGACTTTTATTAGTTCCTATTTTCTAGAAAGTAAAGGAGATTAAACAAAATGGGTAAGGTAATTTTTAAGTCATTGCTCTACCCGAAACTGGCCAGATTACTCTATCATTACAGAATACTTTACCTGCTCCTAGGAACACAGATAATGATGCATTCTCCAGGCAGTCCCCTTAGAGCCCCAAGAATATATATAAATTAACACCTAGACATTATAATACTCCTCAATTTTGATAGCAACTTATGGAGAAGCAATGTTTTTGCTCTGTAGGAATTTAAATATTAAGCCCATCTCACACAATTCACTCATTGGCATCTTCCTTTCTCAACTGTCACATATTGGATCATTCTTCCTTTTATATCACTTGTACTTGTGCCTTCAGTGCAATACTTTAAAAAATCATCAAATACCTAAACTGATTCTATAGGGCAAAAAATGGACTAAGGAAAAGAGATGAAAAAAGTTGTAGCTGAAGAAGAATCACCTTTCTTGATCAAAGCAGACTTGGATACCTTTTTTCTACTCTCTGCACGGATCTGAGCAGTAACATCCCATTTACCAAAATCTTCCACAACTTCAAGAGAAACACAACAAACCAGAAGAAAACATCATTATCTAGTCCCATGCATATGGCTTATACTCGGTTCCTACACTTTAGGAACACAATAATTTCAAGAACTGGAAAACTTTGAATTGCTCTAAGTCTATATTTTACCTCTCTCTCTATTTTGTCAGTCTCATACTTGAAGACTTGTTCTCTTAAATCGATGCACTTGGCATTTAATTCCTTGTTTCTCTCTTCCACTAGGTAAACTTGCTTTTCAGTATCAGCTCTGAGTTTGTTGAAAATATCATTAAACCGATCTTGCACATCATTCACTACTTTTTCTTTGATGATCCCCTTGTTCTGCAGATCTTCCAGTTGCTGACGGAGCAAAAGGTTTTCACTCTGGAGCTGGGCCAATCGCTCCTGCATTGATTCCTGCTTTATCGTAAGTTTGTTTACTTGGTCTTTCTCAAGTTGTCGAGCATGATCATATTCCTTTGCCTGACACTGGGTTTGACTTAATTCTTTTTGTGTCATTTCTAAAAGCAGTGTTTTTTCTCTGAGCGTTTGTCTTAACTGGTGAAGCTCATTTTCTAGACTATTAGCTTTGCTTTCAGCTTTACTCAGCTGCTGAGACAAGCTCTTGCTGGCTTCTCGCACATCTGAGAGGTCATGATGGAGCTTGTCTTGCAAGCGAAGCCATTCATCACGTTCTCTCTGAAATGTTCGTTCTACATCACTTTTTGATGACTGGTGACGTTCAAGTTCCTGAACGGTAGTGTTCAAGCGGGAACGAAAGGATTCGATTTCTGTCTCTAGTCTGTCTTTGCTTTCTTTTGTCTGCTCAAGTTTGGAAGTTAGCATCGCAGATTCTGTCTTTAGTAAGTTCAGCTGTCCATTGTACTGAAAAACTGTTTGTGTTAAAGCTTCCTCATTCAGTTTAAGTTCCTTTTTGAGATCTTCGTTTTTTTCTTTCAAGGTCTCATTTTCCTCTAAATATTTTCCTTCTTCCTCCTGGTGCCTAAGTCTTATTTGATCAAGTTCTAGTCTTAGCATGGCAATCTCATCTTGCAGTAACTGATTTTTGTACAACAGATCCTTTTCTCGCTCAGTGTCAGATTCCTAAATGACAGAGAACATGAATAAATATCCAGGTGGAAAATAAATCTACAAAACCAGTTCAACATTAAACTGCATTTTAACATTTCTAACGTTGCAACGACTTCAAAGATGAGAGTGAAATTTCAGATAAGACATGAACTACTCTATGAATCAGTGCACGTGTCCAACGCATGCACAGAATGAAAGTGTAAAGTACCCATAAATAAACATGCCAAATATGCAATGTCTTTTTCTTCCATAAACCAGCAACTAAATAATAAAATAATTTAAAATATTTCAGGTATAGAGGTTTTAAAATGACAGTGCTTTCTTGTGTGTGCATGCCTTTAAAGTATTCCCTTTCAGGTTAATTTAGCTGTGTCACCGATCTGGTAAAATCTATGCTTACCACAGGTAAAATCTCTGTTTACCAGGCTAAAAAGGGTATTTTCCCTTTTAAATGTCTTCTTAACATGTTTTTTTTAGCATTACTGGAAGTTAGCTATATAGCTGAATCATCCCTGGAATATAAGACTCTTGTATAGTGTCTGTTTATCACACACATTTTTTTCCATGTAAACATATTCACTCTGTATTTCTTGGGCAGCACAGCCAAGAACAAATAATTCTTCCAAGAATTTCACATTCTTAGTAAATTCAGTAAACTTTCCAAGACTTTTTTTAATACAGTGTTCATGATTGCTTTTTCTCCTTCAATTATTCTAACTAGTATTGAGAGTTTAATTCATTGCTGATCTGACTTCATAAAACTTTAATATGTGGAGGTGAAAAAGAACTTCATATTTCAAGTAACTAAGGTTTGATAAGGGAATAAATAATTGAAAAACTCCCAAGTAATGGGAACACAGAGTGAATATCAAACAACTTCCTTCCTGGTCAGTCTGGATGTAGGCAGCTAGGTGTTTCACTGCTAGAAACCTTAAAAGCAATGATAAAATGTTGAGGAAATAAAAACAAGACAGTTTAAAAAATGGAGTGAACAGTGTTTTCTTTTAGTTTTCTACTTGTACATGTAGTTGAAGTACATACAGCACTGATATTGCTTTCCAGAACTTTTAAAGACATAAGGGAAAACAGAAGAGGTATTTGCACAGTCAAATTACATTAGTAAACTGTAAATAATCCATCAAGAAGCAGAAAAAAACCCCACTAAGTTCTATTATGACTTTAGAACAAACATGTTGAAATTTTAATTACTTTGAAAAAAAAATCCGCTTACATCTGAACTTTTTCCTATAGTTCTTGTCTCTTCTTCCAGTTCTTTTTGTCTCCAAAGGTGGTTGTTCAAAATGCCTTCTTGCAGGGCTCTGGCACTCTTCTCCTGAGAGAGCTGTCTCTTTGTTTCGTCACGCTCGTCTTCAACCTATAATAATACAATCAAATTACTTGCAACTTGAGAAAAATCAAACCTAGCAACATCTTCCCACTCTCCCTTTTATTCCTGTGAATATTCTTCCTTTCCACAGTTACGATAATCCATCTATAAATTTTAATTTTCTTCTTGAAATTAAAAAAAAAATAATTAAGAAGAAATACAGAATGCTTTGTACTAATTTAGAAAAATAACTCAAAGGCTTTGCCTGCAATACAAATTAAAAAAAGGGAACAGACTACTTGGAAACCGACTGTTCTCAAAATCTGTCAATAGTTACTCAATGCCTCTTCCATGAGTGAAGTACCTCTTCTTTAGTCATGC